>CALNXK010000005.1:827500-982500 GCA_942486035.1 Porites lobata
TGAATATCATGAAAGAATCTCCGCTTAGATGTGTCTCGAATTGGTGTTTTTCTCGAAAGTAGAGCTAGCGTTCGCAACTATGCTTTGCAGAGGCCAATTTACTTTATTAACGTAAGAGCTGTTTGCATAAAGGGAGGAAAATTCTAGCACCAGAAAGATGCTAGAAGACGGAAGACTTTTTAATGGGGTTTACATGCAGAATTTTCTGTCCTTGTGGTTTCCAAGTAGAGAGGGAATTTAATGCCCCATTCACACCAACTAAACATGTTTAGTTTTAAAACCAGGTTTAAAATATGAAAAACAAACGTGAAAAAAAGTTCACAAAGCTTCACACAGGATTCATATGAAATTCAACATGTTTTGTAATTTGCACTAAATTTGCAATCAATTTAAGTTAGTAAACAGCTTTTCTGAAGGAAAGAAAATTCAAACCAATTTTAACTAAACAGCTTTTAAACTTGTTTAAGCTCCGGTGTGAATGGGGTTTAAAAATGCAGTTTGGGCCCTTCTGGTCTCTTTACTGAGTTAATAACTGCCTTCAATTTCAGCAGAATTATCAAAATTAACAGCTCTTGGTAACGCAAAACGAAATAGTCGGCCTTGATTGCTGTGATTATCCACTGAACGACCCACCGACATTTTTGTCGGACTTGTCCCTAGTGCTTGGATCTTCCTCGCGAAAGCAGTTTACATGGTGCTAGGATCTTCCTAGTACCAGGATTTTCTCTCAGCTAGGAAGATCTTAGTACTAGGACGATCCTAGCGCTTAAGGGACAAGTACAACCTTTGGTATGTAATCTGAATACTGAAAACAGGATGATCCTCCCTCTAGGATCTTCCTGTTGATAGGATCTTCCTCTCTACGTGTAAACAGCCTTTCAGTTGATAAAACCAAATTTTTGATTTCATTTCCCAGCAGACGTGTCACCACAGATTCTTTAGAAACTAAAACCCTAATACATCGATTGGTTGAGCTTGGTCAAATAAACTGTATGTTCAACCTTTGATTAATAAAAGGGAAAAAAGGGACGTTTGTTCTTAAAAAGAAAATGTTTCCTTAGTTTTTAGGTAAGCAGCATTTGCTGAATGAGAAATATGCTGCTTTAGAAATTCTTTGTCTATTTTGTTGCAGGAAAGTGTGCTGTTCAACAACTGAAGTTAGTCAAGCATGATAAGAGAAACTATGCAAACAACGGGACGATAGGTGTGTAACTACAGCCCCCTGTGGGCGGTGGTTATGGATCACGGAGCTCGCAAAGGGGAATATGCTAATCTGTGATTTATCTGATCCTTTGGAAACAAAAATACAAATTGTTTTTGCCAACCGTCGCACTAGATAGAGAAAAAATGGACGTTGCCAGATTCTTTGCAGAGACGAGGCATACCCTCCCCTCCTTCTTCCCTAACCCCAAAGCGTTTTGAAGTCTAGACGCTCCTGGAACGCCGTTCTGCACATTTTTCATAAGCGGTATATCTCACAAAAAGTAATCCAGTTCCCAAGCACCCCCCCTTCATATATAGTATTGTGTTGCCGCTTATTGTTTCCATTCGTGAAAATTTTCAAGAGGATGAGGTAACGTGAGGGACGTTAATCTAAGAGCATTTAATATTTGACTGCACGAGCAGACCAGTCTAGCAATTCGGCAGTCAGATTAGTTTATTCGTAAATGCTACCGGTCTAGCCAGACAGTTCTGACTTTCGCAAAGCGCCTTTATCTTTTGTTGTATTTAAAAAAAAACAAAGAAACAAACAACAACAACAATCCGCTTTTTAAGAAAAAAAAATTCTTTAAACCCTAGAAGTCCCATATTACAATAGTGAGGAAGATGGTACATTATTTTCCAATTATGCATTGGAAGAGTTATCACCTTGCAGTGTAATCACTGGTTACAGTTTCACTACCAGGACACATAGACTCTTCAAGCTCCTTATAAGTGCCAACGAAACTAAAAACATGAAAGAGTACAAAGGCGACAAATTTAAAGGTCAAATTCCTGGCCCCTTTTGTTCATAAGGTGGATAAAACTATCCACCAGATAAATCTCTGCGAAGCAGAATAACCATAACATAGCAAAAACGTTCAAAAGACTTGAGGTAAATAAGAGACTCCTTCAGAGCCGTAGACTTACAAATTCTCGTTCATGTTGGAAAACTGCTACTGTGGATTGGTCGGAATCATTTGCGTTAGTGATCTGGGACATTCTCATTAAAGCAGAATTGCAAGAACTTTGAAAGAAAATTTGACCACATCTGAAGATCCACCCGTGCGGTGGCAGCTCCTTGCTGTTCATAGCAACTAGGCAAAGGCTAAATAGCGAAATTCCCTCTTAAGTACTTTTGCGGATGTGTTAAAGAACCGACTCAGCCAGGAAGGTGTTTTGTGTGCGTCCAGTGAGTCAAATACTTTAACAAGTACGTGTAACAGCTCAAGGTCTTCTTGATTCATAATCTAACACGTTTATTACAAAAATCCGTTTGATATTTTTTGTTTTCAGACAGATTATATTGTGAGCAATAACGAAGAAGCCTGGGTGTATCATTACTACTTCTCTGAACCAATTCCTGCTCGTTTTGTGCAGTTTTCCGCTGATCAAAGCGAAGACTCACAGTGTTTGTATGGTCTGACTTTGAGTGGTTGCACGTTAGGTATGAACGCAAAGCGAGGTTAAGTTACGAAGGGTTAATAAATTGATAGAGATAATGTTTTGCAACATGTTATTTTTTTTCAGTCAATTCTTTTTAACAATGAAATAGAAAAAACATTAATTGAAAAAGATTCCTACAACTAGTTCAGATGAATAAAACGGCAATGGTTTGTACTTAAAAGGCCTTGATATGTGGACTTGCGTACACAAGTGCGTTGGGTAGGTCAGAATATTTCTGCGCCTCTGTCGCTGTCTTTTGTTTACAAACAAACTTCTTTTCATTTATGCCACATAAGGAAACAACAAAGGCTTCTAATTTTAGTCTTGAACATTTTCTTCTTAAAGGTCAAATGAACCAAAATTTTGACCTTTTAGTTCAATTGTAGTGAAATGTGTTTAGTATGAATCAAATAAACATACTATGAAGTTTCAGCTCAATTCAAACAAGTATCTCTGAGATATTCGCAATTAAACATTGCTGTTTTTTGGCCCTTATCTTCGTAGGGCGGTCGGAAAAATTGCCGAAAAAAACAGCTTGTGACGTCAGTGATGGTCAGGTAAAAAGCGGGAAATTCAAAACAGAGTTTTTCGAGTCGACTTGGCGCAGAAGTGGTTTGTGCGGCCATAAACGTGGAAAGAACAGGCAATTTGTCTTCAAAAGCTGCAAGCTGTGGTTATAACCTAGCTTCTTATTATTTAATTTTCTCGAAGAATACATCATAGTAAAACGGACTTTAACGACATTTACTAATTTCCTTGAGTTGTACTGGAAATGTGCGTGCGTAAGTCCCTGGATATATAAGGTCCGGAGCTCCACCGTGGACACAAAAACAAAATATCTTTGTATAATAATCTGCCCAAAGAAATTAAAGTTTACCCACAATGTGTTTGAAGTCACTGAACTTTGTCGCACTCGAGCTGATATTTTAAAACCAGCGCTCGATCCCACATTTCTAGCGTCGCAGATCAGTGAAATATAAACAAAATCCTCAATGTAGCAGTCTTGGCGTTGATATGTGGGCAGAAAAAGAGTTAATCATTATCTAGTAAATCTTCCCCAAGATCGGTTTTAAAGCAACCATAGCTTGCTGGCCTTCTAAAGTTCCGAGGAAGTTTTCAGCGCTCAAGTTTGTTCACTCGCAAGCGTTAGCATTACGGTTCTTCGACTGACGACAAGGATAAAGCTGGTTCTGCAAAGGTAAATAAATCTGGGCATGTAAAAAACTAACCGTAACCTACTAATGACAGAATACAAGCGGGTTTTAATTCAGTCCGGCGAAAGAAGGCGAAGAACTGGACACAAAATCAATTCACAAATCGAATGCACGATTATCTGAAAAATACAAACCTCTTTGGAAATGTTCAAAAAGTTTTATTCCTCCTCAGACTGACGGATGATCTGTTTTTACTCTAACATTGGTTGTTCTGAATCCAAAGTAATTTTCAAGTGACGAAAAACAACAACAAAAAAAGCCTTTACAAGGCGCAAACGTTCCCACCTCGTGAACTTCATTCAGTCTCAGTCAGAACTCTTACAGAACGAGACAAACAAACGCAGGCTATAAGGAATGCGCAGAAGCTTGCGCAGAACGCTTTCCCGCCCTTGACTTCACGTAGTCTCCAGTTTATCACGCGGCCATTTCAGAAACTTTTTCGTGAAGTTTTCGGAAATGCTCGGATTTTGATCTTTTATCTTTCTATAAAGGCTTGGGAGGGAAAATCTTTACCCAAATCTCACTTAGGATGGTTCTTTTTAGTGTTTGGTGAAGGTAAAGCGACAAAAGAAAATATGTCAATTTTTTGGTTCATTTGACCTTTAAAATGTGTCCTTTGAAAGGAAAATTAAGAGTCGAAAACATCAATTAATTCGCTAACGGCCTTTTAAAATGGACCGTTGCTGAATTGGTTGATATTTTCTACCTGTTTTGCTCAGTCTCATCACGTAATGCTGTTGCATCAGGCCTCAGGCCAAACCGAAAGACATGTATGGAAAAACGAAATGAATATGCTTTACTCCGCAATTTTATGATAACGTGTAAAAATGGTGATCACTTGGTACTTTGTTTTAAGCAAATAAACAATTTCATGTTTAAAGCTTTCTCCACACCCTCAAGTAAGCCACGTCCCAGAAAGTATTAAAAGAAGAAAATTCTAAAGCACTACGACGAACGTTTAGGTAAATACGCTGAGTGTGCCAGCATGTATGGCTAGAATTACATGAAAGGTCTTCGTAACGACCATGGAACTTGTTATTGGTTTGCTTCTTTTTGCAGTAAAGTCTCGATGTAAACCAAAGAGTTTTACGGCTGATGACATTCTGTGTGGTGATCGCCAAAGTTCTCTTCTTAATAAGGAAGAAGTTAGAAAGCTGGCTTCCTGCAGTCTTATTACCGGTTATCAGTTAGCGTCAAATGTATCAAGGAGCCACAAATTGATGATAAGCGGGTTGAATTCCAAGCTGTTGACGGAATGATGGAAATATGCAAGTGGAAGTAAGTCCAAAAAAAGATGATGCTTAGCTAATGCTTTTTTGTTCCCTTACACAACAGGCTTGGGTCCAGTCCTGAGTCTTGAGGAAATGATTCTTTCAGGTGTAACAAAATTCATGGCAAAGTCAAAATTCGCCAAAGCGGGCATCAAAGTTACAGTAAAAAATTTCATCTTTGAAGGGGTATCCGTTTAAAAACGTAGGTTACGTAGGACTTTTCAGTGTACCGAGCAATGCAAGTTCGTCATCACTATCATTAGGTATAAAGGCTTCTCTGACATGCTTAAAAGTACATTGTGTAGAAACCATTTAAAATATACCCCGAACTGAGGTTTTTTCGTGTTTAATGTGTAAGAAAACTAATAAGGGTTTTTAAACTCATAAACATTTTGTTTCAAGTCAGAGTATTCGGAAGGCGAATGGCTATTCTTCAACAGTTTAGATGAACCAGCTCCCGCTAGATACGTTCAATTCGTTGCAACTGCATCCTCGGAGACCCAGGGGCAGATAAAGGGGGCGAGGGAAAGTCTAAACGGGCGGAAAAATATGGCACGAAGGAAAGTAAAGAACGGCGAGAAGAGCCCCTGGGGACAATGTCTTACCAGACCAGTTCCAACGGTCGCCGCCGTTCTGGCTTCTGATTGGTGCCAGAAAACGTGTGTTTTTCTGGCACCAATCAGAAGCCAGAACGGCGGCGACCGTTGGAACTGGTCTGGTAAGACATTGTCCCCAGGGGCTCTTCTCGCCGTTCTTTACTTTTCTTCGTGTCATATTTTTCCGCCCGTTTAGACTTTCCCTCGTCCCCACTATCTGCCCCTGGGTCTCCGAGGATGTTGCAACTGATGAAGCTGGCTGTCCTCTGCAGATGACAGGATGTAGATTAGGTAAGTGATTACAAGGGACGCTAAGATGCTTACATCTAAAGCTACTTCGAGAATAGGAAAGCTAAAGGCAAATTTTGGCATTCACCGATACATACAGCACTATCGTTGTTGCAATACGCTATTGCATATTCAATTAGCCGACGATTGTTCAGATCGTTATTCTCAATACGGACCATTCTTTGTTCATATATTCAATTGGTTATAGATCGCGCTAAAAATTATTAGCGGGGCTCCCGCGCGCGCGCAGCGCGCGTGGGACAGAGCCCCATACCCATGGAATATGGTCAACCTCTTTTCGTTTGGTTGTCACGTGATTGACCGAGCGTACGTACGTACGTACGTACGCGTCTACAGATTGTACGGGTGGGGTAGGGGAGACTATGAAAAGGAAGGGAGGGGTGTCTCAGGCGTGTCTTGGCAAGTCCACATCTTTAATATAGGATTTTAGTATAGGACATTCACAATATGGTCAATTGACAGCTGTCAAAACAGGATAGCCACTGACCAGTATCCCATGACCATATCACGGGCTCATATGTCAACTCATCGAGGTGACGTGATTTATTTGGAAGCTGTCCGCTGACCAGTTAATTGTTTTACTAGATCGCGAACAATGTTCAATCTCATGCTTTTACTAGTTAAACTGATAATGCACACATATTGGACATCAATCTTTTGATCAATTGACAGCTGTCAAAACAGGGTACCCGCTGACCAGTGTCACTTGACCGTATCGCGGGCTCAGGTGTCGACCCATCGAGGTCAAGTATTTTTTTGAAGTTATCCGCTGACAAGTTACTAGTTCTCAATTGATCGCAGGCTCAAGATCAATTTTTTTCTAAATTCATATGAAATATGTTGTGTTTATGTGCTACACAATTAAAATTTTGATTGCAAACTGACCTTGGACGCGAAAATTCAGCCAGCTGTTACAGGCAGGGAAGACAGTTGCTTATGACTTTTCTCACCATGGTCACGCGTTGGTCACGTTCTACGTCCAATTTTTATGCTCTGATTGGTCAAAATTTGACAGGTGAGTTCATGCGGAAAATTTATGCAGCATCTTGAATCTTGTTTACTTTGACAGCTGAAGCTGACAGAGTTTTGTGTCAACTTGTGATGTTTTTAACTGTCTTTTTCCACTGGATGTGCAAAATGAAATTCAGCTGCTATCAGGAGTCTTTTGTTATTCATGGCTAGTTTGTTTATTGGGTTTTTGGTTGAGGAATACGTCGCTTGTCAAAGTCGGAAATCCGATTTCGGATGGCATCGTTTTGGTTTTCACCTTGCTTGATGCGTAAGAGGATTGCAAAGTCTGAAGCGATACTGGCTTTTCTTGATACCTTTCAGGAGCTGCATCTCGAATGGTAAGCCAGAGAAATTATTGTATTCGATGTTTGTTTTTTTGTATCTAATTTAATGAATTCAGGAAGAGTTTATGCGGGCATTTAGTTTATGCACGTTTGTAAGATTTGTGACAATGATCTGACCGAGTATCAGGTTTGATATAAGCTTACAGAACTTTAAAAAGCCTTTAGACAGTTTCTCACCGCAAATAGAAAGAAAACGTTCCAAAGAATATTTAGTTATAATTCTGGCCGGAAAAGAAAGCTTTGAGCGATTTTCTTGCCTCGAGTTCGTCTTTGAAAAAAGCAACGACCGGGAAGCCGGCTTAAAACATAAACTTAAGCTTGAAGCTTGAAGACTCAGGGTTTTTAGGGACACTTTAATACTTGTATTCATGAATGAAAATTGTTGTCTCTGTATATGTTTCACCGAATTATATTTCTTTTATTGATTGTTAGTAGTCTCTCTTGTAATTTTATTCGCTGTGCCGATTGCTTTCAGTCGTTCAGTGAACATCGTTTGCAGGAGTACTCAAAATGCCGCGCGTTAAACCATTAAATAAAAAATAAACATAATAAATTCTTTATAATGTTGGAGCGTAACTCTGTTAATGTTCATTCAAACACTCGCCACAGCTCGCACTGCAAAAGTGAGAACCGGATGGCCGTATAGGTGATTTTGGAAATTTTTTTAACAGTTTATGAATGCCGGTATGATAAAAACAGTTGGTTTACACGCACCCAGATTTGTTGACAAGATTTTGCAAAGTAAACTTGTCGAACGCAAAAAAGTTGGCCTGATTTTTTTTCCACTAATTAATCTACGGTGATCAAGAGCCATTATGGCTCTTAAATGTGATCGAACATGAATTACCAGTTTTTGAGTGTACATATGAGGCCATCAACTCGATGTAAGATTTGGTTCACTCTTGGGCTGTTTGCAAATTATTTTTCTCTAAAATCTGGTAGCCTTTCCCTCAAAAGTGACATAAATGTGCTCTAAAGTTAACTGAATTGTGGAATTCGAATACAAGTTTATTGTTTAATTTAAATTATAAATTTATTAATGGGAGCCTCGCTTTTAGCCCTGGCTAAATCT
The DNA here is from genome assembly GCA_942486035.1 of Porites lobata. Lineage (NCBI taxonomy): Eukaryota > Metazoa > Cnidaria > Anthozoa > Scleractinia > Poritidae > Porites > Porites lobata. The sequence continues at coordinate 835,964 of CALNXK010000005.1, forward strand.
ATATATTATTCATTGTGCAGTGTAACGTTGTAGTTAAGACCGTTAGATCGCTGAATAAACTTCGCTCGTGAAAAGTTGTCTTGTCAGGATATTTCTTTATGCTATAATGAGCTAAGCGTATTTAAATCGACCACATTAATAAAAGTTACGTACTTACTTACTTGGTAAATATTTACTTACTGGAAGCGGAAAGCGCATGAGGAATCAATTGTCTCAGTGTTGACCGAGCGAAAGGAGCCCCTTTCCATCATAAACCTTTTTTTTGGAATCACACTGGCTCTTCCTGTAACGTTTCTGATAAATAACGCTTAGTTAAACTCAAGTGATGGAATTGCTGTAAGTCATACCTGGTAGAAATATGTTATTTCTCTCTACTATGCATGGAAGTCTGGTGATAAAATAACTCCAGTGTTTTTTTCTTTTTTTTTTCAGACAAACACTGGTGTACAGTTGATTGGCATCTATTTGGAGAAATGGGTATGAAATGCGATGACGATCAAATTACTCCCATTTACAGTGAACATCCAGTATTATTAAAAACTGAATCATTGGATAATGCAATTCTAGCATATTGATTGGCTTAGCCGTTATGGTATATGAGCTATTATACCATGCTCTCCATATATGGTCGGTGTACGCGTCAGTTTAAAATTGGAAGCTAGATGAGAAGGATAGAACGGCGCCCGAAGCAAATTGTTTTAATTCATTTCTTAGAGTACTAGAAATGCAATTTCATCGAAAGAGAAAATACAAAAACAAACAAAAAAGCCACAAGAGCTTGTTTGAAAGTTTGTCGAAAAACACATGAAAACACATGGAACTAAAGTACCTTGACCAGCTACGAAAGAAAACAAGTGTTGTTTCTTTATGATCGCGAAGCCATTCGCCGATCGAGTCACTCGCCGATAGATAACTGCGGCTTGTTTATCCGACATCAAGAATATAAATCACAAGTAACCAGCTACAAATACAGGCTATGCAGCCGTTCACTGGTGCAATCGAGGCGGCAGTATAGCTTCTTTTCTCGTTCAGCAAAACCAGCTAATGGCTTCAAACAACTTCATAACAAGCGACCGAGGTAATAGTTTTTCTCCGTTGTTCTTACCTTTTATAACTGCACCGAAAATCCAAATTCACAGTAATTTCGACGGCTGTCACTTAAAAATTCGTTTCCTTCACATTATCTGCCAGGTTTTTTTAGCTGTTCTGCTTTGTAAAATCCTAGAATCGCGATGAGTTTTTAAAAAACAAATGTTCATCGCTACAATGTTTTGATTTTTCATTCATGCAGTCCAGGCGAGTCCGTTCTTTTTTTTATGGTGTGTGTATGTCTTAAGATGTTTTGTATGTCTAATTATTGTGATGTCCTGTACATTCGACACTACTTTCAAAGAACTAGTTGCTAGCTCGGAAAACCTTACGGTTATCTAGCCGCTAGGCATTTCCTTCTATGTAATAATATTTAGTTTAAATTGTAATTGAATATTCTACGTGTTAAGTTACTAATTATTCAATAAGTTTGACAAACCCTGTAATGGAAATGTGAATAAAGTGTTGTTGTTGTTGTTGTTGTTGTTGTTCGCGCGTTGACAGTTTTGATAGACGTGTGACATGTGAATAGCGGAAGTCCCTTGTCTTTTCCGGTTTGTCCTAGTCGGGGAGATTCAACGAGATTTTGTGGGCGTTTTTAATAAAACAATTATTCCACTCGCGCTTGTTGGATATGAGATGATTATAGCCAACTCGGCGCTACGCGCCTCGTTGGCTATCTATCATCTCATATCCAACGCGCCCTCGTGGAATAATTGTTAATTAGACCTGCCATCTTGCACTTTAATCTCAAGTTATCAGTTTCTTGGCAAAAGCGCAAAACAACACGTTTTGTTACTAAGTGGAAATAATTCCTTGCTGATGAGGAGCTTTCCACAAGGTCTTAAAATTCAGGTATGTACCTGTAGTTTTCGTGATGGTAGAGTTCAGGTTACCGCTTCATGTAAGGTAATCCAAGACAGTCTTAGAATCAGGATTCAACTCTGTGGATTCAGAATTCCTTGTCGGTGGAACTTGGATTTCAATCGTTAGCGGGTTCCCAGATCCCGTAAACTTAATCACGGATTCCAAAGCCTAAGCTTCCGGATTCCACAAGCAAGAATTTCCTGGATTCCTAATGGGGTGGTGGTAAAAAGTTCTCCGCAAAGAAACTGATAACAATCAAATATACCAATTTCTATGTTACTTTTTAAATGAATGACACGCAAACAAAGCAACTCTAAACAGCATTTCAAAAAATATACCCCATACAATGCAGACCTGTCAAGCTATTAAATGTGTTAGATTTCTATCTTTATGTTTCTGTCTTCTCTGTTTAATTTTGTAAGAGTATATCGCAAGTTATATTTAACAAATACATTCCATGTTGCCGTGCGTCTGTTCAGTAATAGATCACAAATGACGTCAAAATGTCGTAAAAACAAAGAAGTGGCACACGAGCCGCAAGCGAGTGTGTCACTGTTGTTTTTACCACATTTTGAAGTCCTCTGTGATCTATTACTGAACAGACCCACGGCAGCATGGAATCTATTTGTTTTATACAATGATCAGAAAAGAAAAAGACCGATACACATACCTGCCTCGAACCGCTTGCCCTTTTGAGGATTTGTGCTAGTTTAGGCATTTTTTAAGTCCCAAACCCAACTTTTCATCTTAGCTTCTTCTTTATCTTACTTGTGTACAGTTTCTTGGAAAAGTTTTTTACCGTCTTTTCTTGCTCAAAGAAGAATAATAGCGAAAACATTTTGCAAAACAGCGAGTCTCTCGTAGCGAAGACACACGATGGCAACTGTTGTGAAGATTTCTTGTAGTTTAGGCATTGTCAAGTAGTCAATAGCTTTTTTGGTCTCCGTTTCTCCATTTTTCTTCTTTGTAAATAGCTCCTGCTAAACTTTTTCCGAAGCTTTCACTTGCCTCAATCCGAAATAATCTCACAAACATTTTCAAAACCGCGTGCCATGTTGAACAAAACAAAGAAAACAAGTTTCCCGTGACGTCATCCATGTATCTGTACTCTAATAGATCATGGGCAACGACCAATCACAGCGCGCCTAGCATTCACATCATTGTATAAACACATATGGCCTGCAATTTTCCTTGCATCTGTTTTTTTTTAAGTATCTTTCATTTTCAAATAGAGTTTTCAGTCGCTAAGATTTTCAAATCTTAAATCGACCCTCGTTGCGCTAACCGTCTTTAGGAGTCGCAGCTTAGGGACACTGGAGAAAACGAGAAATCTCGTCGGGGTTGTATTTTTGCTAAAATATATCATAACAGTTTCTAAATACTTAATTAACCAGGGCGTTTGAACTAACATAGATAGTCTTTTTTTTCCAGTCATTTTACTACAAGGACGATGAATGGGTATTTGTGTGCAGCTTTTCCGCACCTGTTGCAGCTCGGTATGTGCAGTTCGTCTGCAATGCAGAGGGAAACATCACATGCTTGCAAAGAATATCAGTTAATGGCTGTCCAATAGGTATGCCTGTACATTATTGTGTAGATTCTGACAAAAAATGTGGTACTTTGACTTGCAATCACAGCTGAAAGGGCAAGGTACTATTCTAACTAGGGTATCTAAAAGATAGTAATGCTGTGGCACATTCTGTTGATACTGGCATTAGTTAGGCAGTGAGACTTAAAAGAATCAAAAATGACATTGAATGTCCTATTTACATGTTGGAAAGTACTAGAATAATTACTATCAGTCTATAGAAAGAACTCGTGGGAACGTTGTTTAGAAAATGATCAAGTGGTTATCAACACTGGTTTTCCCACAGTAAATTGTAGGAAATAATAGAAATTCAGATTGTTTATCCATATATTTAATATACGGTGCACAATATTTTCTCTGGAAACACAATACTTTTCTTGCTGTTTGTTGCACTTTATTAAGTAACAGTTATTTAGCTATATATTTATAGAAAACAACAACACAAAAAACGGGAAAAAAAAGAAATGAAAGAATTTATAACTAAGTAGGATCCGAACCCGGCACCTTCGGCTCGACGCGACTACACATAACCACTACACCACAGAGACTGATTACGTAGGCTGTAGGAAAAGTCTTTCATTTTATTCTTTTTCCATGAAACTTCCGTCGGCAAGATGATCGCCAGCCGCATTAACCGAGCTATTAACAGTGAAAAAAACAATGTAAAAGCATATTCCATGGCAATAAATGAATGAAAGAACATAATTATGCTTTTCAAAACGCCGATACACGTCCTCGTCTGCAAAGTAGGACACAAAACATATGTTTTGTTATCTCGATTTCCGCTGTTATTTTGAAGCGAATGGTCAAAATCACATCCAGTTTCTACTCATACAGTTTCTTAAGAATAGCATTGCAGGACATTTTCTCGCTTTCACATCACCTTCTAGCAAGCTGGAATTTGTATATCCCCCGTGTTGCGGAGTCGAAGAGCAAAAAAGGCTCTTGAGTCAAAAAAGGCTCTTGAATTGAAATCCAATCCCCAAGTTAACCATCGTACTCATCTGAAAGACTCATGCGTGTCTTAAAATTTGGTAAGACCTCTAACCGTGCTGTAGAAAATTTGACACAAAGAAAACTCCAAGTCTGAGCAGCGAACGATGCACTCCGATCTCTCACCCACCGAACTTCCCCATGTTTTTATTTGAGTTGTTCGTGGTGCAATGCACTCTGGTTAAATGCAATGCATTGTGGTAAAAAGTGATGAATTCGAGAATTCGTCGCCCCTTATATATTTCCTTTAAATCCTGATTTTGTTGCTGCTCGCTCCATTCGGTCGCTCCGCAGCAATAAGCCTGAAATTTGGCTTTTTTGTTGGCTATAAGCCACCAACTATCTGCTTACTTAATGTTGCGCATGCTTGTTTAGTGCTTCATTTGTTCTACCAAATAGACGACTCCTGCAAATTGTCCAAGCCCTGATGCGAATTCTTAACAACTAATTATTAACTAATTATTGAGCTGAATCGATTACGGCTGAACTAATTTGTTCATTAATTTATTCACTTCCTCAATTAATTCATTGAATTTATTTTTAATATTTAAGAGGGATCTTGGTGCGAAGAGCAATCATTCATACAAAGACTGAAGAGTATGAAATCAGACGAAACTTTTTCCACAGTAATCTAGGAAAGGCTCTACTCAAGGCCACCTTGGCTTCAATTGTTACTCTAATTGTGATGCTTCTTGTTGGAAGATACAACTTGGACGGAAGGTTAGTTAATCGTGGCAGGGCTAGCTCAGTCGGTAGAGCGCTTGATTGCAGAGTGGGAAGTCGCGGGCTTAAGACCACGTAAAATGGCGGTCCCTTCTCCATGCAGTAGGAGACGTAAAGGAGAGTCCTCACTTAGCACTTTTGACACTCAAATAAAGTGCATAACTATATTGGTATAAAGACTACTATCCTTCCAAGAACCTTTAAGCATTTACTCTTGAAATCGAATACACGTGACATTTGTTTGCATTTTGGCCTTATTTTCACACTAAAACCATAAAAAAACGGAAGATCTGCTCCTAAATCTCTGGTCTTTTTGACTAAATGGCACGCATTCGGAGCATGTATCAAAAAATGTCTCCCTCTTGCTCAAGTCGACACTTAAAGTTTTTGGATTTCTTTAAATGGGGCGATTGTGAGTTGAATTGATATTACCTAAGTATGTGCCCGAGGGATGTTTCAAGTCTTTTGCTGTCTAGAGTGCTTCTCCATCCAGCTGTCCATCACTCGTTTCCACTGACTTAATAACGCTTATAGTTTTCCTTTTTTATTAATATCTTTTAACGCATTTAGTGTTTTAATGCTCCACTTCTGTTTCAGGCCGATCACAAATTTCTTAAGGCTGATGATGAGATTGAGACAAATTTCGACATGGAACAAACGATGAGAAAAGAAGAAGAAATATCTCGGGGAAGAACTACATCAAATATAACCCATTTGAAGAACATTAAAAGCCACGAGTAAATACTTAAGTGTATTCTTTCTGTTATTTTTTTAGTGTTTCTTGCAGTGACACGGGCAATTCGAAAAAAAAGCCGGATAGTTTTCAATGCATTAGTCGATCCTGTGGCCTTCTTGTCACTGGCCCAATTTTACAAGTTTAGTTAATTTATTAAACACGGTTCGTGCTCGGTTCATTGCGCATACTGAGATATCGATACCCTCCGTACCGCAATGGTATGTAAATTTCAAAATCATATTTAAAAAGGTGTTGGTTAAACACGGTTCGTGCTCGGTTTGTCTCTTCAGAATAAATTTGTCGCATACTGAGATATTACGATCACCCGTTTTACCACATCCGTCGCTTTGCCATGGTATGGTAAATTTAAAAAAGACAAAAAATATTTTTGAAAAAAGGTGTTGGGACGTTCTCAAGAGTCTCTGATATACCGCAACAGGCCGCGCGATCTTCACCGATCTGGTACACTTGAAATGTGTCTTGTATCTTTGCTTTACGATCGTATATGTTTAAGAATTGATGTTTTTAAAATAAATTATTGCCTGAATATGCTGTTTATAATCTAGTATCTTTATGTGTGCTACTCGATAACATTTGTTTTGCGGAAAACTGACCCGATGCAACGCGAATGAATTTGTTCATTTGCTGATAAGCAATTGAAATTTATGCTCAATTAAGGATAATCTTTATACTCATACGTTGTGTGTTTTTGTCACCGGTCAGGCGCTATTTGTAGGTATTTCTGGGTTTATATAAGGCGAACTGAGAGAACAGTAATAAGATGTTTGTTTACAAATTTTGTTTGCCGATCGGTGACTGTTTTGTTAGCGTGGGTACGACCTCGTAAAAATACACGTTGGTAAATGTTTGTTTCAAAGCAGGACAGGGCTGTAAATCTTATTCTTATCGGCTGCAACATATATCTGAGGAGTAGCAAAGAATAAACTTGAATTATGGGGATAAATAAAATCAAACCAAATGCCCGGAAATACTCTCGCGTCGCGAACAATTAATTTGAATTTTGTAAATTTACTTGCGTGCATCTAACTCGCTTCCGATTGGTTGAAAAACAATCAGCTACTGTCAGAACTCACACATGCGCATCATCGTGAACCAGTCCCTTTAATCTCACGGCTGGTGAATGTATGAGAATGGTATTTCTTCAGTCGAGAACTCCCCCAAGAATTTGGATTCTCCCCAAAGGGGTAGAATCTATTTTCTATGACTTCAAAGTGGTAGACTGCTTTTTTAAAGCGCTATTCATCCTCAAATCTCAACGCTTTTAGTGATTTATACGCCTCAGTCTCGAAGCCGAGTGTCAATTTCAAGAATTTGAAACTGACCAAACGGGAAACTGAGAACCCCACCACCACCTAGATTTACCATCTGACTGATCTAACCGCCTTCAGGGCTCAATTTAATAATTTAAAAACAAAAAAAAAAACTTTTACAAGTGTAATTTTCAGTTTTCCCTTTTGTTTTAGAGACTGAAAACAATAGCTACACTTGTAAATAACACTTGTAAAAGTTTTATTAAATTGACCCCAGGTCGTGAACACACGTGACAATTATACTTATTGTCGATATGCTTGTTAAAGTGGACGAAATCATCCTTTTTTGCTCTTTAATTTCAAGTTTATATCACATCACTAGTAAGTGTGGTACAAGTCATGCGATCTCTTTATGTTAAACACACATTAACAACACACAATATTTCATGCACTCTCAAAGGATTTCCCTAAGAGTGAACCCTTCTACAACAAATGAGGATTATAATTTACGTGCTGTTCCTCGCAAGATGCGCTATGAGTATTACATTGGCCAGTTAATTGTAAAACTGTGAGACTGGGGGTACGAATACCGCAAAACCACACAGAAATACCTATAAACACCGTTCAGAATAACATAACTGAAACCGCACATCATTGAAATTACCCGAAAATTTCTGAATACCGTAAACCGCTTGGTTTGGTAAAACCGCAATACCGCAACTTGAAATAAAAATTTCCGAAAAACCGCACCAAAAATCTAGCAAAACCCCATCACCGAAAACCCTTATGCCCCCCCTCAATGATGTCAAAATTGCAAAAATGTGTGGATTATGTCTGAATTCCGTTCGGCAACCACTTGGGAATAAAATAAGGATAGGTCAGATCTCCGCCATCCTTCCTTTTCCGGTTTAGACTCTGTAATTTAGGTTGGACATCTTGCATTAGCTTACTATAGTAACGATTAACAAGATTGACAGCGTCGGTATCCTCAAGGGAGTTGCCGTAGTCAAACAAGCGGTCGAGGCGGAATATTCCAAGCGTATTGAAAGCACTGGAATGGATCTGAAATTTCCAAACACAATAATTTAAACTTAGACTAACAATGTCATCATGGTCTGTTCTGGAATACACTAAACACAGAAGGTGATGCTCCAAAGAACGGACTGAGTATGAAATTCCAATCAATGCAAAACATCAAGTTGTCGGAGGAAAACTTTTATAGCACAGATTTTGATGACGAAGTTTCATTAATTACAACTACCGAGAAGTCACTAATAGCTATTGAGGTATGAAAACTATAACTTTGACACCTACATTTTTTTGCTCTTCATTTCTTTTTATAACTGCAGCAGGATTAGTTCAGTCGACCGAGCGGAGGTCGCTGGTTCGATTCCCCGGACCTTAAAGACTAAGGTACTCCCTTTGCATTGCAAGCGATTACACTGCTTCGCATAGCTGGGATGATCATGTAAGATAGCGGCCGCATCTCCAGTTGGAAACGTAAAAAATAGTGTCCCCAAATAGTACTTTCGCGTTAAATACATTGATGCTCAGATAGAATGCGTTTCTTGTCAAGGAAACTTTCGATGTTAAAATAAAGAAAATAACAATGTTACATAATAAGAATCCCACTTACCGCAGTTGTCAGCCTGTTTGGTAGGCGGTAAACCGAAAATTCTCCCACTTCTACCCTGGAGTCATTGTAAAGCTTGGTCGGTTGGTTTGGAATGTATTGTCCATAGTCAACTACTACGTAATTAACGGCAGCGTGGTATATCGTCACGTGGGAGAGAAAGCGACTTAGAATTTCGCAAAGCTCCCTCTTGGTACCGATGCTTTTAGGAAAACCTTGAATCTGTTTTAAATAATAACACAAGAACACAAGTGGATTTCTTAACTACTGCAGTCTGAAATGTCCTAATTGTCAGTAGTAGCAATTGTCTCTTGATTCAGTTGAATGACAGAAATACTCTGAAATCACCGAATTCTCTGAGAAGCACCAACACTGTTGTCTGCCCGAGACTGGATCTTTCCTAATGTTTTTGACTGAATTCTCTCTCTCCCTGTCCAAATTCTTTGCCTTAACACACTGTTTTCCCCCCAATTTCCCATATCCCTAGCCTGCGTCGTAGACGTTATCTGATTTCAGTTAGTAACGTCTGCGAAGCGGCGCCGATACCCTTGTCCCGGGCCCCAGCGGTTTCAACAAATTACCAGAAGTGCGTTTCGAATTTTCTTTCAACCTTATTTGTATTTCGACGATGCCTTTTTTAACAGGCCAATCATGGAACGTACTCAAGTCTTCAGGTAACACAGGTGAGGCCCCAGGGCAAAGATTTCGAATCTGTTTCGCAGACGGTTTTAAGCAGAGTTTAGTTTAAACGGTGGCGTAGGCTACCACATCTACTTTTAGCTTTCGCAGAACTGGCTGTACAACCAAGTTCCGATCAGGAGGAAGATTTTAGATTTTTAAGGGAAAGAACAAGCAAAGAAATAAATGTTTGTGATTCTGAAAAGTTGTGTTTCGCATGTTTCACTACCTTTGTTTAACGTTGGGAAACACAGTAATAGGTAAAATATACACAGGGACACCTGAAAAAATTCTTGTATAAGTAATGTAGACTGATGAACTGTTTTTCTCTGTGTCCGAGATTTTTCGTTACGAATGCTCTGTGCATGCTGTTTTGCAAAGCCCTCGAACAGAATGAAGAATGAAATATTTTCTTTCGATGTCTGAGCAAGTAATTATCATTGGTATGAAAATACGCTTTTTTTTTTTCATCTTATCTTGGAATATATCACCCAACGACCGAATGTTTTCAAATGCGTCAGAGGTGTCTAAAATGATTTTCTCTTCGCTTTAGAAGCCTTTTTGCGTTATTTGGAGCTGGTCAAAAAACTACTTATCCGTTTGGATGTCTTAGGGGAACTTTGGACAACGTCTGTAAAGTTTTAGCTAGGTTTTCCGTCTCATCCGAAACTGTTTCTACCCCGATGGCTCCAGACGAAATTTCGAGGACATGAAATAGCCGTATTTTCATTAGAAGTATAGAAATTCTAGAGTACGTTTTGCCTCTGTAATGAAATTTCCAGGGACCTTTTTATTAACTGTAAAGTCAATATCTTGGTAGTAATATGTGAAAAACTCAACTTCCAAAAGGTGTACGAGTTAGGAAAAAACCTTGAAAATAGGATATTCGGAATTTTAGAGCTTAATATATCAATGGAACGGTTACCTATAAGAGATTTCTGGGCAATAACTACTGCTTCGAACAGTAATTTTACGGAAAAAAAGTCGTTGGTTGTCCTTGATATATCTTATATAGTCTTTACCCTGCCAATGCCGCCATTCGGCCCTGTTCCGTCTAGAGACAGTTCATTGACGTAATCTTGAAGTTCCGTATCTTCCTTTACGTCTTTGTCGTCCTCATAATACCTAAGTAAATATAAAATTACATATTATCAATTTGCGTAAGACCAAGGTTGTTGGTTTTGTTCACGTTATTGGGTTTAAGGCTGAGTGTTTAGTTAAATGGGTTTCACGTTCTGCTCCTTGACAATTAAATGGCCTTTTATGATTCGCTTGAGCGTATGTAGTGATGTTACTTGAAAGATGGCCAAATAGAGGCTGGTACATGATCTTTGTCAAGCTATTTGCTATCTTTTTAAAGAGCTGAAACGTATCTTTGCGTTAAATGAATTCCAAAAATAATGCCCTAATTTCATCGTTATTGAAGATTCATAGGCATTGAAACTGTCTTCTGCCTTCTGTTACTAAGGATAGGAAGGATGGATATGGATCAAACTTAAAAAAAGTTGGGCCAACGTTTGTTTTCAAGTCCGTTTTAACGCCATTGCCAGCAAATGTCACCAAGAAAACTACTATGATTATTTGTCTCTGATAAAATTTGTTTGATAACTTCTCATAACCCTGAAGGCCATGTTATGGATGGGTAGAGGCACTAACTAATGACTTTAACACAGGATTAAAAAACAGTGACATTGCTTCATTAAAATACTGCGTTGAATGAATTACATCTAGCCCTGACGACAAACCAAGTACAACTGCTAAACAGTAGCCTGCTATCTTCAGTGATTGAAATAAAGAGAATGAAACAAAGACGCATATTAAATATTTGCTTTTGTACTGGAAGGAAAATGGTAAACGGCTCGATTGGGTGCTCCTAATATGAGACAAAGATTGTCCTTTCATTTTATTCTATCTATTACATTAGTGTGCTGGCTTACATTGTAACGTAATCCTTCACCATCTGTTCAATGACTTCCAAAATCTTATAGCCGTCATCTCGAAAAGGAAAGAAGGGAAGAAGTCTTTCATCATCGAGTCCTCGTTTCTAGTGAATTAAGATAGGTAGATAAGGTTCTCCGTTTGCTTAATGAGTAAAGATTTCTTTGCAATGCAGTTTGCGTTGTTAATTAAGCTTTTATACAGGAGGAACGTCTGCGTCTCAGGGACAGAAATGACGTAAATTAATGTAATAAATCCTGTAGTAGCCTGTGTACAAACGCCCCCCTCCCCTTAGAAAAAATCGGGGAGAGAGAGAGAGATCTCCCCAATTTTTCCCTAAGGGGAGGGGAGGCTGTTCACAGGCTAATCCGGTTGTCATGAGGTTCCAAATGCAAATTTGTTCGATTTTATGTTTCTCCTGGTCAATTTTGGTAAGTTTGCGTTCATCTGTGAACGAACTGCAGCAAAACTCAAACGCTTCTTCTAGAGAAGAATATGTTCCACGAATATTGACTGTTTTGTAAAAGATTCATTTGACCTTTGTGGTCTTTTGTCTGTCATTGGTAAACACTAGCTAAAACAGTATAACGACAACGTGCACCAATCAGAGCTCCTACCCAGATTCCAGGCAGATTTTACGTCATTAGCAGGAATTTCTGTCACTGGGGTGCGGACGCCTCGCCTGATGAAACGTCCCAAGCCGCAAGGAACGAGGAGAAACGATTGTTTTACGCAGGCTAATGAGATTGTCGCGTACGAATTAATAAAATATTATGGGCACTTTCAACAAGCTTTCAGTGAAATTGCAATACGCAGGTCACAGTTCTTACTCTGAATCGTCTACTGTTTATAGGTGTGTTTTTAAAGCAACTTTTCCCTGTTGTTGCGTTCTGAAATCTAATAGAGAACCTGCTTTCCACAGCTGCATTTCTTTCAGGTTCACGTATAGACAGTGTGTCAACTTAATATTTGTGTTGATCTTTAAACAGAATAAACTGGTTAGGGTTACATTATGACGAGTCAAAGGGAATTCTTGATGATAATTTTGTACCAAATATGTAGTAAATTGCAACAAAAGCTTCATTCACAGGCGAGTTCTACTGACGTACCTTAATATTGCCTCGGTAGTCGGTTATTTCCCAAGTGGATAAAGGATATGTGTCTTTAAGCATTCTGAATGACCCCTTGTTTCCATACGCAAACAGTCGATCTGTGAGTCCGTTTTCGTTTACAAGGTTGGGAACTCCAAAAGTATTTGGAACAGTCAGCTCTCTGCAGTGAAACCTGAGGATTTGGTTCAGTGGATGCTGTTTTGACAGAGTCCTTTTAAGAATTACGCAGAATGGCTCGACCATAAAGTGGACCTAAAAAAAGAAGTTAAATCTTAAAATACGCCCTTTTAACACTCTAAAACACCATTGGACATTAAAAAGCTTTGTACTCCGAAATGCTTGTTTTCTTCGACCTGCAAGAGTGCGCATAAGGCAAAATTGAAATTGGTGTCCACGCATGGCTAACTTACTGACTTGCTATCACTTAGCTTGGCAAATACAATTAATATTTTGCTGAGACAAGTATGACCGAACCTTGCTGAAAATTGATCATATCCTTCCGAGGTGCTCCACAATCTGCGCATATCCTATGTCAGTTACTTGAACGTTGAGCTTGGCCATCATCCAATTGTCTCCGTCATTTGGAGTGTAAACTGCTGAATCTAAGCAAAGTTTACAAACACCAGTTTACCAGTTGACATCTCTTGACATGTGCAATGTCACTGATATCACTGATATCATGAGAGCCAGCGTAGCTGGGTGAGATTGTTAACCCGGGGTGGGGGGGAGATTACATCCTATAATGGGCTATACGAGGAGGCTACGCCCGAGAGGGATACCTTTTTTAGGCATTGGGTATATGAAATAGTAAGAATTTTACTAGTAGAAGCATAATTGAAAAGGGTAGGGAATTATGTCATTTTGGTCTGTATGGCTGCGAAAAAATCGAGAAAACGTTCTGGTTTGAGGTCATTCATATCTTAAGAAGAGCGTATTTGCAAAAGGTTGAAAGGGACGTAAAGTTCTATACAGGTTATGTGGAAGGGTACCACTTTTCAATAGAAGATATACGAAACGGGTACTTTCCGACGAAAACAGGAGGTTGGAATAGAAACTTGGGGCCGAGCCTCCTTGTCGAAAAACGGTTTGAGGAACGAGGGCGGATACCCCTGAGAACGAAAAATAAGCGCTCTTTTTCCTCTCTCTGCCCTAATCTCTCCTCATATTTTGCCATTTATTTGCTTTTTTTTTTTCACTCGATGTGCGTGACTCTGAGAAACCACTCGCGGTCTAATACATGAAGTATTTAATGTAAAAGGATTTAATTTTTTTCTGTGTAGATTCTTGTCAGTAGAAAAAAGGTTCATACATACCAGGAGTAAAATCCATTTGAATAGCCACTGGAACAAGCTCGTTCTTTCCCTGGCTAACGGGCTTAGATGCAAACAGAGCTATAGGAGAAAAAAAGTTCCACATTTCGCGTCGAGGATCTTTGTCTGTAAGATCCGGTGATCTCGCCAACCCGTCGCACAGTTCGTAACGAAGAGCATAGATTCGTCCCTGATCTACGGCCTGAAAAACAAAATAAATAAATAAAATAAATAAATAAATAAATAATAATAAAAATATCAAATAGTTTTCCCTTTTCAGAGTGGTTAATCCTATTGTAAGCAAGATATGGAGTAAATAAAAAGCTCCGTTGCACACCGTTACCACCAGAAGTCAAACTCGCTTTAGCCTTCTTTCCAATAAATCCCCCGTTTTTATCTCATTCGCAGCCAAACGCCAATTGGCATTCACCATCCTTCCCCGCTCCTTACAAATTGCCACCAATTGATTGTTTTACATCACAATCATTAAATGTAACCAAACATGATGCTCTCAGCCAGCCGTATTTTATAGTTTTCGGGAACTCAATTATAATGGTACTTAATCTTTTGCCTTCTGTTCACAAATTGTGACGGAATATAACAATGTGACGTTTTTTATTGGTCAGTAAGGTCAAGGTAATAGGAATGCTATTGAACTTTGCGCACCTCCAAGTTAGGCTGGATTTTCGCCTCTTGGGACATTTTGGGCAGTCTTACACCAAGCACTACCCGCTCTCTCGGTCCTTCCCAAGAAGAGACTGTTCGTGGAAGGAGCGCATTCACATTTCCCGAAAAGCGGCTGGTAATCGAGCCTACCACCATTTCCACTAAAACATTAACAAAGTCTGACGGACCTCATAACCATTCCAATCTATTAACTGTCGCTTGGTGGACTAACTATATATTAACAGACTGTTGAAGAGACCTCATACCTTTTTCAAAGTGTAATGTCTCGAAAGAACAGCTTGTACAGCGGCATCCCAGTCAAAGTTAGGGTTAAGCGTTTCCTTCAGTTTGCTCCAATCCAAACCTACTAGCGCAGGCCTTGCAGGCTTTTCAGGAACTTGGAATGATATGAAAAAATAAGGAATGATATATAGTAATTACATTCCCAACTACAATGACTAGTTCAGTTCAGTTTAGTTCCGTAGAGTTTTTTAAACACTTCTTAAGTGCCGTAGACATTACCGGGACTTGATCATGAGTCCTCTATATAGTCTATAAATTTCAGTGCTCAAGTGTACTTAATAGATATAAAAGGGCAAAAGCTGCAATTGTCCTAAGCAGGCTGGAGCATTTGAAAAAAAAAAACCTTACTTCGACGACTGTTCATTTAGACTGAGTGTCATCAGCGACTGAGTGCTGACTGTTAATAAGCAATAGTACTTAATAGTAATATTTGACGACTGAAGTTCACCTTTGCAGTTTCCCCATCTTGGAAATCCTGCGTAGGTTCTACACCATGGCCTGTGGTGATGTTTTACGGTACACGTCCTGTATGTTTTAAACCAGTATTTGAAAGGAAAACGGCAGCATCTGCCATCAGTTGTTATCACCTTGCAGCGCCAACCTAGTCTCCCATGCAGAAATCCAAGGTCACCTTTTAGAATACAGGTAGGCATTATTAGCCATATGACTAAAAAAAATCCCAGGCGTATTCCCTATGATTGCCTATACGGGGAGGCTCCGCGAGAAAGGGCTACTTTTTGCAGGCTTCAGCTACGATTTATAGATTTGGCCACGGCTAAAAGCAAAGCCTCTGTTTATACAAGAGAGATCATTCTCTCTTGGTTTATATTGTTACAATGACAGCAATTAACTTCAATAATTGCTGCCGCGCGAGCGAGCCTGTAGCGAGCGAGCAGCAGATCTATCTGTACAAGGACAAAAAGTTTCGATTTCTAACCACGATGCATCTAGATTTTTAACCACAATGCACCGGATTTTTACCACAATGCCGTGCATGCCCATTTCATTTATACACCGACCTCCGCTTACGTTTTGTTGCATGAAGTTCGTTGAGGTTTGTTGAAATCATCACTCTTAATGTGTCTGTGGTGAATTTCTCTTTCATGGCATATATAGTAGCAAAGTTATAGTAGCCAAGATTTCTTCACACGGCTAGTGATTACCTTCATGTTTACGTCTGCTAAATTCTTTTAACATCCTGTTTTTTATAAATTTCTTTTGATCATATCTTCTACAACCGTGGTTTTATCAAACTATAATTTCACAATAATTCTAGAAGATAATGTTGGAATAAACCAGAGTGAAACGTCTAAACGACTTGGCTGACTTGGTTTTGTCAATTGGCATATTTCAAAGACTGTGCATGTCACCTTCTTGAGAGAAACAAGGTTTTTAATTATTTTAATTCGGTAGAGAATTTAGCATTCTTTGATCCGTTCGTAGTTGTTGAAGTGGAATGGTTGGGAAACTCTTTAGGCTCCTTTGTTATAGGTTTTTGTTAACTTTTTCGGACCTAATCGTGCACAACGTTCAATAGCATTCCTTCATAGAAACATCACATTAATTTATTCAGTCACAATTGGTGAACAAAAAACAAAGGATTGTGCACGGTCAGGGAGCTTCCAACATAATCTACAGCACCATTGTTTTCAACTTTGATGTTTGCCGGGTTTCCTAAGCAGTTTCCTCTACTAACTATGATCCATTCATATTCAAAAGTTTGAGACAGAGCATTGGTTGAAAAGGATAAGATTTGCTGGTAAGCATCGCCTCAAGTGAAACACTCTTATGAACTAAGCACTTGGGAAAGGGGTACTCCCTATAATGGCCTATACGGGGAAACTCCGCCCGAAAGGGGTACCACCTGCTGCTTCAGGTGTATGAAAGGCTAGGGATCTCACTTTTTCAAGTATATGAAAGGGTAGCGAAATCTGTCATTTCGGTCTGTAAATGGGCTAACAGATGCATTTTACGGCCTTGAAAAATTCGAGAAAACGTCCTGGCTTTGGAATTTTCTCATAGTCTTATATAAAAGGTTAAGGGGTTGAACCTCGGGACAGTGCTTCCCCGTAGAAAACCTTGTTGATTACCACCGCAGCCACCCAACCCCCCAGTACTACGCATTTTGCGGCAGCCTTACCTCGTTCATGAACTGTCACGCGTTGGAGTGACATTGGGTTAGTCCCAGCTAGGCGTTGCTGGGTGAAGTATTTGTCGCTTATCCATTTCGTCTTGTCGTTAATAAAAGCTTCGTGCCTTGAAGCTAGCGTGGCGTATTCCTGTAACGACATATAGGTAATTTAAGGTTGATTGACCTTTTTTTTTTCTTCTCCCATGATCAGCTTGTATTTCCACTATATGAAATATTAAGTCACCTCACCTACCCCTTCCCTAAGCCAACGTGAGAAGTAAGCATAATGTTGGCTTAGGGGAGGGGTAAGTGGGCCCCGGTCTTACATCCTGGATTTCACGTTGTCAAATCCGGATTCCAGGAACTGGATTCCACATTCCTTGTCGGCGAAACATAATTTGCTGCAAGTGTGTCCTAATTAAACACAGTATTGCCGGCACGATTGCATGAGTTGAAATTTGTCTTCAAAAGGACTATAACGTGAATTTCGTAATTGCAATTGCCAATAAATGACTAAAATAAGATGGCAATACAGTTGAGGGTGTTGTCCTAAACAGGGTAGATTTGAGGATTTTTTTGTCCTAAACCGGGTCAGGGTTTTAAACTCTCAGCTGCCTACCTCTAGCCAAATATTGAACAACACAATGGATTTCGCAAGAAAACAATAACACAGTAATTACCCCACAAGAGGCTCCAGTACCGTCTGGAAATACTCAGACATCGCAAGATATTCTGAGAAGTCATCGATTGGCTGCCCTAAAGTCTGTTTGATGTACTGTGCCAAAACTTTCTCATTTGTCCTCAGGGTCTGATTGTATGCTGTAGTGTAGTATCTCGTAAAGGGGTCCTTCAAAACAATAGGAGCTAGCTCCTCTGGGGTCATGTTCAAACGGGCGAAGCCATACACATCTGGATCATGTTTTAAAGTCCACGTCTTCTTGTTTTCAGCAAGGGCAGCTTTTCTTACGATCTTGCAATCCGGAGTAGACTTTTGAGGAAGAGTGACATCACAACGAATAGCGGATGTATACCTCATGAAAAAAATAAACAAAAAAAGAAGAAGAAGAAGAAGAAGAAGAGGAAGAAGAAGAAGAAGAAGAAGAAGAAGAAGAAGAAGAAGAAGAAGGAGAAAAGTTAGCTAAACGGTTCATAAGTCAGTAACCAAATAAAACATTATTAGAGATCGAAGCCAAACAACTCTGCGGCAACGGAACAGCAACGTGAAGAAGATGCATTTATTACCAAAAAATTGTGAATATTATTGTGTAACAGTTATTATCATTACACAATGATGAATTTCCCACTCTCTTTTTGAACCTGGACGTGATACTCAACAAATAAACCCCAAGAAAGTCTTCTAAAATTCAATGAAAATGCGCTGCAAAGACGCTTCAAGAAGCGTAAACTTGCTAATGGTTAGTGAAATTATTGTTTCCATCACCCTTTGTTGACCTTTTTTGTTTTTTGTTTGTTTTTTTTTAAACTCCGTTTTCATTTCATTATTTTTTTAGAATCGCGCTTTTATATGGCGCCACCACCATAATCAACGCCCAGTAGAAAAAGCAAATTAAAGTAACATAACGAGGCGTATACGCGTGGTAATCAGATTTCCCGCCACTTTTAGGTAAAGCCACAATCGGATTAAAATTGAATAAAATCGGATTGAAGGCCGAAGGCTCTTGCTGATTGCTACAGCCCTGTCGCCCTTGCACTTTGGGCTCGTGACGAAGACAGTCAATCTGACTTGCTCTTGGCTTTAACCGCATTAAGACAAAATATTATTTAGAAACGCATTATAAAATTATCGATCTTAATTAGAGTTTGAAGTTGGTGATATTAAAGTCATAATACAAGAAACTCGGTTCAGCTAGGCGTGGATCAGCTGGATATCAATGAGTTTTCGTGGAGAAAAAATGGAAATGTAGAACGTTATGAGATTACCTGTGTTATTGACAGGTCAGTTATAATAAATATATTTTGTATTAAGACCACCCCCGACTGTTAACGAAAACTCATCTACCAATTAACCTCAGTTACAGTTTTCAGTGTTCTTAAGAAATACTTGCAAATAATTCGAGGTCACTTTTGAGTAAGCATTTGTGCAATACAAGATCACTGGAGTCAAGGGCCATGTATCATGATTAAGAGGCAGTCTCCCTAAAAGCGTTCCACTCGATTTTGGACTCGAAAAACCTTTTGCCTTATAATTTTACCATCAACACTACTATCCATCCTAATAACGAAATCGCAGTTTGAATGAGGAAATTGTTTATTTTATTACTGCCATTCCCAGCATTTCATCGCTGGACGGCTGTTAAAGACTAAAATATGCAAATTTTAGTCTCTGTTATACAGGTTTTTTTAACGATCGTTCTAAAGTTCTTCGGGTCATCAAACCCTAGACTATTTGCACTGATTTGGAAGCATGATGTATTCTTTGAGAAGATTAAATAATAAGAAGGTTATAACCACAGCTTGCAACTTTTGAAGACAAATTTCCTGTTCTTTCCAGGTTTGTGGCCGCACAAACCACTTCTGCACCAAGTCGACTAGAAAAACGGTCGTGACTAGAATGGATACTCCAAAATCAGGTATCCGCTCGGAGACTGGAACTGAATAAAATTATTTTTCGGCAAATTGCTCCGACTACCCGACTATTGAGATAAGTATACAAAGACTGAAGAAGGCTAAGATGAGAATGGTTACTCCAAAATATGGATCAAAGCCTACATAGAGGTTAGTTGTTTTTCACGTTTTTTGTAAGAATTTAGTGCAAGGAGCAAACAATGTCTGTTTAATTACAGTACCACTACCGCGACTGCCGTGTAAAGCTTATTCATAGCAAAGTATCTGTTTGGATAGCTCAGAATAAGGTCGATACTTCAGAATAAGAATGGCCAAAATATGGAAGTTTTGGCCATCTGGATTATTATTACTGAACTTCCCAATATAAAAATGATTGTTACGTTTACAAAGAGGGTACAAATACAGTCAACCATTGTGTAATTATGGCTCAGTTAATTCGAAGCTCGCTTATAAGATAGCAGCCCGATGTAGGGGGGGGGGGGGGGTACTCGACCAATATTTGGGTGTAGGTGAGCCGCTGAGGGTTTGAAACCCATACCCTGTTTAGGATAACACCCTCAACTTTAGTACCCAGATAGGACAACTCCCTCAGATGGGGACAAGGTTATCAAGCACACCTGTCAACTTGTACTTACTTTATTTAGACCAGGGTGCCAAGAACAATAACATCTATATTTATTCCAGTAAATGCTTCGGGTGATGACGTACTAAATATCTACAAACATTTGCACTAAGACGAAATCAATCATGCACGAAACACCCTGTTTATAATTAGAACAGACTCGCACAAATCATGCACACTGTTTAGGACAGACTTGCAGGAAATTGTATACCCTGTTTAGGACAGACTTGTGCCAAACTATAGACCCTGTTCAGGACAGAGAGGACGAAAACCATACCCTGTCCAGCGGCACATCCCCATGGAGGCCATATAAGGGAGTACCCCCCCAAGGAATAGCAGACAGTTGTTGATTTTATGCCTCAACATATTATGGTTGATTTTTTTTCACTTTTAAGTGGTAAGTTGCTGTTTAGTTTAGTGTGAGAAGAATGGGTACTTTATGAGATTATAAAAACCAAAGTGACCCTCACAACCTGTGGGATACTCGGGTCAACCTTTTGGTGCGCTGGGTATCTGGCACAATTAGCCAACCAGAACCCAAATCCTTTTACAGTCTTTTCTATGACCAAAAGGCCCAATGTTAGCTACTTTTGGCAAATGTAAACTATATGATTCCAAGTTAGTCATTTTGTATTCCTGAATCTGCTGTGTGAACCTTTGTAATTTCCAGTCACATTGAAGGTGTTGAAAATGCAGCCCCTTTATTGTCCATCCTGTCATGAAATGTTGCCCCATCCACAGGTAGCCCAAACTCTGAAGGAGTTTGTTGGACTTTGAATTTATAAGAGAATGTATGACAATAAACAAAATACGTCCTAAATTCCATGTTTTTGACAAAAATAGAAATGAGATTGACTTACCTTGTGTTTTTGTTTTGCTAAGCTAAAATGGCCTGGATATACCCTACTTCAATAATTATTATTTATTTATCAGTATTTTAGTTATTCATTTTCTTACTAGGCAGGTACCACAAGGAAATGATTTGGTTGTTCCTTTTTAATTTAGATGATAGATAACTTTGTAGGTGATAATTATTTGTAATGCACTGAACTGGGGGCCTTTCTCTGCTACCAAAAGAAAATCTTTAACTTTTAAAACAAAAGGGTCAAGGCTTCTTTGCTGAATCAAGGCACTGTATCGTGGAAACACAGTGCTTTTTAGAATTACCGCCAAAGTAGCAGCTTTATTTCCTGAAAGAATGATTATAATGGAAGCTTTATTTAATGCATGGCTAATTTCAAATTTTCAGGTGACTTTCCACCCCAGGTATAGAGGGTACATAAAAGCACTTTGTGGAAGTGGAGAAAGAGTAAGAGGAAAGTAAAACAGAGGAAAGAATTATGGGAAAAGGAAGAAATGAAAAAACGGTTGTAGAATTGTAAACAAATAACTTCATTTTTATAAAAGTAATAAACAATTTTTTTTACACATTTTATCAAATTCTTAGAGTGGTTTGTTTGTGGTTTTGAGAATTTTATTAACCAAATGGTCAAGCTACCCAGACATGCAACTGAGCAGCCAACTGCTTGGCCTCAATGAAAACTGTTTTTTTTCCTGTTTTCTTTTTTTCTTTTTTTTTTTTTCATTTTATTTGCTATTTCTCTTGAGGCCTTCTCCAATTTTCTTCATTTCTTCATTTCTTTCTCCAACTGGTTTCTCTGTTCCTCACAAGCATTTGACTGCAACACCCTCCGGACCTCCAACTCCTCCTCCTGTTACAGCTGCAACATGGATATACCTGCATGATCATTTTTATTCCATTTTAAATTTACGATAAGCTCACCATACTGAGTGAAAAACAAAAAATAGCCCATAACCAGCATAATGCTGAAGATCTTGTCTCATCAGGAGCTCAGAAGACAGTCAAGGAAATAGGTAATAGGTCATAGGGAGGGGAAGGAAAACACCTTCCCCCCCCTCCCCCCTTGAGTGGAGGAAGGGGGAAGAAAAAGAAAAAGAATTCATCCCAGGATCAACAGGATCTATTCCACACTTTCCAACACCATGATGGTACCACTTGGCTGAGGACTGTTGTCAGAAAGTTCAGTGTGGAATAGGTTATGGAAGGCAGAGAGTTTTGGTGACAATGAGGCTCCTATAGCATTTGAAAAAAAAAAACAAAACAAAATACAAGTGCAAAAAAGCAACTATAAATAATTTTGCAAAAATCCTAATATTTAGGATAAATAATTTGAATTGATACTAGAGTTTCTAGTAAATGTAAAAAGATAGAAGGTGAACATGGGTGGGCTGGTAGAGGCCAGCAGTAGAGCTAGGGAGGTCCCCGGCCCTCCATATTTCTAGTTCAAATTGAGGACAACAGTGCCAAGAAAATTCTTTTCTAGATTGAGCTCCTCATCCGTACCTTAAGGTCTGAATGAGTGGTTCCTTCCCGCCACCTTAAGGTCTGGTGAGAATCCTCCCCCCTGCTCCGCCCCTCTTCTCATCTGAAGGTTCTGATCTGCCACTGTAGGCTCCAGGTCCTATATCAGAGCTATACAGACACACTAAACTAATACAATCTGCAGGACCTTTTTTTTTTAGAAACTTGAGCTTGTAATAGTGATCACCAAGCTACAAGAAGTATGACCTGAAGTAAATTAGGGACCTGTCATTTATTAGAGCGTGGGGGCAGGGCTGGTGCAATTCTTTCTCCCAGGTGAATTTTTTTTATGCCCTCCCCCAATTTCCTGCAGAAAAAAATGTAACCCTCCCCCTTGTATGGCCCAATATAGTTATGACCCTCCCCACGCTAAAAGATATGACAGGGATTATTAAAAGAGATCAACTTTTACCTTGTGATGATCGAAGGGAGGCGCCAATACGACATTCAGGAACAGGTATCTAAGATCACCTCATGCATTGAGCAATATTGAGCACGAACAATCCTGGTGCTGCTGGAAAATTTTACACGACCGATTATGTTCTTGTCCCAGCTGATTAGTTAATACTGAGGGCGAACATTATGAAGCTCAGTGAGTTACTAGAGAACATATTAGATATGGATAGACGCATTAAAGCTCACATTAACACCCTGATTCACTCAAAGACTGGTAATTTTATACGAGGAGAAGAGTATTCTAAATCGTTTGATGAAGCTGTTATTACAAGGCTTGATGAAGCTAAAAAAGAGTAAACAGTGAATTGAAATATCTTAATGAGAAACTTGATCAATGCAAAGACATGTTTCGCAGTGTGTTGCTGTTGAAAAACAAATCAAGAAAAAGACGTACATGTAGGGTTGTTGGGTAGTTCAGGTTGATCATTATGAAAGTTTAAAATGCTTACTGTGCAAGGGACTTGTTTGTTAAATAATATATTTTATTTGTTGATTTATTTTTATTTTAAGTGAACAGCAATGTTTGCTAAAATTGGTATGGTCCTCCCCAAAGCCCAGCTTAAATTTTTGGTGACCCTCCCCTTTTTGGCTACATAACATTTAATGACCCTCCCCCCAATTGCACAAGCCCTCCCCCGCCTCTAATAAATGACAGGTCCCTTATGTGTTTTTTACTATTGTTAACACTTGGAACCAACTAACTCATAAAATTACAAGATGGTTAACTGACCTTAACTGTATTTGTACCCTCTTTGTAATCGTAACAATCATGTTTGTATTGGGAAGTTCAGTAATAATAATCCAGATGGCCAAAACTTCCATATTTTGGCCATTCTTATTCTGAAGTATCCACCTTATTCTGAGCTATCCAAACAGATACTTTGCTATGAATAAGCTTTACACGGCAGTCGCGGTAGTGGTACTGTAATTAAACAGACATTGTTTGCTCCTTGCACTAAATTCTTACAAAAAGAACGTGAAAAACAACTGACCACTATGTAGGCTTTGATCCATATTTTGGAGTAACCATTCTCATCTTAGCCTTTTCAGTCTTTGTATACCTAGTCTTTCAACACAACAAGGTCGTAAAGAGTCGGAGCGATTTGCCGAAAAATAATTTTATTCAGTTCCAGTCTCCGAGCGGATACCTGATTTTGGAGTATCCATTCTAGTCACGACCCTAGAAAAACTCTGTTTTGAATTTCCCGCTTTTTTCACCTGACCAACATTGACGTCACAAGCTGTTTTTTCCGACAATTTTTCCGAGCGCTCTACGAAGATAAGGGCCAAACAATAGCAATTTTTAATTGCAAATATCTCGGAGATGCTTGCTTCAATTGAGCTGAAACTTCATAGTATGTTTATTTGGTTCATACAGAAACCCATAAGGGGTTGAAACGTGTAACTCGCGTTCAATGCTTGTGAATATTTATTTTGACCATATTTGGAAATCTTAGTGACGGATATCCATCTGCTGCGCGATCATCATTTATATGCAGATGTTTTAAGAGAAGAGTTCTGCATTTCAAGGTTAAAAATACACCGTTAAAAGACAAAAAATGGAAAGAGAAACTTCAAAAGAATGTTCAGCTTTCTTTTTGTGGAGACAGGGAAGCTTTTCATCAAGAAATCGTCCTTCGAGGAATTCAACCTTGTTTTCTTCACGGCGGAGCCCATGGTCCGTTTTGAAATGCAACCAAGTCAGTGAAGTTTTTGCTGAATTTTCAGGTACATTTTGCACTCTATGGCCAAGAAGATTACGTTTTTGAAAGGGAATTTATGTATTTTTAAATGTTTCATAGACGTTTCAGTTTATAAATTTTTCTCTTCGGCGCTAAAGAAAAATTACAAAATGTGCCCCGATTTGAGATGGATTTTGTGTTGAATTTTGCCATGTGCTTAGCCGATGTCACTTGCGTGAACGGATCCACGATCCAGATAGTGTTTTCCGAATTGCTTTAAAGGATTAACTTTTTGGACTTTGAATAAAAATTTTCAAGAAACGGCTTCTCTGTCTATTGTTTTGAGTTTGTTCATTCATAAAATTAGCTCAAAACACGATCGTGACTACAACATCTAAGTTTAATTTAAGCTTTTAAAATGCTTCTCACATTCATTACAAGCATCACTTTTTGCGAAGATGTCAGGTTCAGGTTTTGGACACTTTCGATACGCAGCTAATGAATTTTATTCGAAAATATTTTTCACTGTTTATTCTAGACTTTTAACGTAAGAATTTTAAAAGCCTATTTGCAGTATAAGTGAAGAGGGTCCACGAGGCATCGTTTTTTGAAGTGACAACTTCAAGAAGTTGCGAGACCGTAAATGGGTTTCATAATATCCTGCTCAGTGTTTCGGTAATATTCCTGGTTTCAACCTTTGAAAGCTTTCTCGGCTTTCGGAAGTTTTTCCCCCGTTTGTCGGACATTTTTTTAAGCGGGCGCGGGAACCTGAAGGAAAATTACGTCACGTTGTTTACGAAGTTTGATTGGTCAGTTATCTCTTCTTCTCGTTCCAAATATGGTACTTTCGAAAATGAATAATCACGAGCATCGGACAAAGCAGACATATGAGAGTTACACGTTTCAACCCCTTATGAGTTTCTGGTTCATATTAAACACATTTCACTAAAATTGAACTAAAATAAAAAAGGTCGAAATTTTGGTTCATTTGACCTTTAATACGAAGGTCAGTGGAAAAGTAAACTTAATCTTCTATAAGCTTAACCTATTTCCGATTTTTCTTGTTGATAAAAAAAACAAAAACAAAACAAAAACAAACAACAACAAAAAAAAAACAGAAAAATTGTCTTTTGTAGCATCATGAAGAATTTTTTTACTATTACAGCGGCCGGTGTCACGCAATGCGAATTCAGCATCAATATGCAAACTTAAGTCGAATCCTTCAATTCTGAATCGCGTTGTGCCACAAGTTTTATTTCATAACTTGACAAAATAACTCTTAATCTTTAACTAAAACATGTTTTCAGGTCTAGTTTAGGCGCCACTTTTGAGAATTTTGTGATGTTTTTGAGGCATTTATTCGTGCATTTTGCTTTCTTAATTGGGTTAGTGAAATAAAGGCGACCGACCAGTTTTTGCTGATTAGAGAAAGATCATGTCTAAATGGTATTGGAACAGTAAGAAGAAGTAATATGCTTCCAAATGAGTGCGAACAGTCTAGCATTTGATGACCGGAGGTACTCTTAAACGACTGTTAAAAAATTTGTAAAACGGCATCTAAAATTTGCACACTTTAGCCGCTAACGGTCGTCCAGCAATGAAATGCAGGGAATGGCAGTAAAATAAATAATTTCCTCATTCTAACTGCAATTTCGTTATTAGGATGGATAGTAGTGGTGATGATAAAAATATAAGGCAAAAGTTTTTTCGAGTCCGAAATCGAGTGAACGGTGAGACTGCCTCTGAGAATAGATCATTCTCTCTTGTCTAAATTTAATTTAAACCTTTAAATCATAAACACATACAAATTTTACCTTGATAGAACAATTAAATTTGAATTACAAAAGAATTATCCTTAGCAAAAATATCTTTCCGGATTTTAGTTATGGCTATTAAAAATGCTCGACAGAAAGGATGAAACCTTTAATTATTTTGTGAATTGTTCAGCTAAGTAAATAGAACGCTCGAAAGTTCAAAAGTCCATCCTCTACTATGGCCCAATAACTTAATTCGGTACAAGTAAATACCCTTGTCTTGTTAAAACCAACAAAAAGAAATAAACTATCGATCGAATTCAAGAGAGGATAAAGGTCGGAGAATAAATCCCCCATACAGGCCCTCTACCAATCGCAATCCCTCTAACGTTAATTTTGGAACGAGTCGGCTTTCCCGGGATGATATTTCCTCGCGTGTTGCGTGGAAATTTCGTGGAGGAATGGTGGTGCAAAAGCTTGTCGGGAGTGCCAGAGTTGCGAGGAATGCAAAGTAAGAGAGGATAAAGAGGTTTTATCCTCTCTGTATGCAAATAATAATCGTTTTTTGAGAGTTTTTCCTTTGATTGCGCGCTTATCAATTGGCATTAGCATCGAGAAACAGGAGGAAATGAAATTAGTATATGTAATAGGACTACAGGCTGTCCAATTTGGAAATAATTGGGTGAAATAAATTCCGAGGACAGCCAAAATTGGACGAGGCCGTAGGCCGAGTCCAATTTGGCTGTCAGAGGAATTTTTTGAATTCAATTATTTCCAAACTGGACAAGCATGTAGTCCTCTTACTTATTAATTATATAGCTGGTTAGTTAATCCAGATTTTTTAGTATGTCACAGACGCAAAATATTGTACACTTGAACCCGCCCGTTTGTATTTGAGACAAAAACACACTGCTTATTCTTTACAAATAAACAAACGTAGAACTAGTAAGCTTATTGCTCTTTCATGCTTTGGCATTTGTTGTCAAGTGTACATTTGAAAAAGCTCCTTCGATGATACGGCAATGATACGGTGGTACAGGTGAAAACCGCAATTTCGAGTACAAAGAAGACAAAGCAACAATGCAAAACATTTCATTCATTACCTCAAACGATTTCCACAAACTTTGTCCGTTTGTTTTGTAATGCCAACGTCTAAACACAACTATCAGTGTTTTCTTATTCTTGTCCAAAGTTTCAGTACTTCTACATTTTCAAGAATCGTTGATTGTTTCCAATACAAACTTTCATCAGTTAAGTCATACATTTTCCTTTTTAAATGACGCAGACAAGAAGCCAAAACAAAACAGCAGCCAAGAAGAGTGTTCGCCCACGAACCGCCGTCAGCGAAGGAGACTTGTTTTGGCGCGTTGTCACCGGGACTTTGCGCTGATTGGCTAGTTTGCATTGCCTATTGTATTTTCTGACATTTGATTGGCTCAGACCAGCTGTCCTATTTTTCTTAAATTGGACAGTTTGCCCATTCGTAAAAGAAAGTCCTATCTGAAACTATCCAAATTAATCCTTAATTGGACAATTCGTAAAAATTAAAGGATAGTAGCTTTGTTGACAATATCAGATAAACTAACAGCCATATAATTAGTTTTGAAATAATGTGTTGAAAGGCTGAACACGACTCATAAACGCATCAGTGTGAAACGTGACCTCCTTAAGTATGCTTCAAACAACAACCGGCGGTTTTCCTTTCTTTCTTTTTACCTCGTAGGTTATGGAGTGTATGGAGAATTTAATTTTTTTACTGAACAAATCTCAATTTGGTCGCTCTAATGAGTCTCCGTGGAGTCATACATTGACATTGAGAGGTCATGAGGCATTTAGTAATTGTTTTGTGGTTTCCGGTGTGGTTTACACGCGGATTAATTTGATCTCAGAAGCAGTTGTTTTTTTTTACGTTTTTAAAGTTAGCTTTTTCTTGCAGCTAAATAACCTTTTAGTAGTGATTTTAGTTTCTTTGGTTTCTTCAAAGTACATGAATCTCAAAAGCTACATGGGTGAAGCTTTTGGTCCGTTAAAGGTAATGATAATTCCTGCTATGTTCTGACGCTAGACGCGAAACTCTCTTACCGTTTGCAGGATGCTGAATACTCACGGTAAATTATCTTCAGATCGGAATTATTGCTTAAACCGAAGTTACACCAAGAACGTTCTTCAGGGACTGATACATTCAGTTTTGTTTTTCTTGATATCAGTGAGTACTTAGACCAACGAGCCCTTAGCGCGATGTACTGTTAGTAGTTCTTTCGTCATTAGAATTATTTGAAGCTTTACAGTCTATGCCATTGTACTTTTTCTTTGCACTTACTACACTTACTTCCTTGAAGGTGCACAAAAACGTGAACAAAAACGTATACATGCGACTCGTTTTCCTATATGGTTGCAGTTTTCTAAACCTAACTTTCTTCTTCCGCCTACATAACAATATTGCGTAGCATGCGGTTTTGTCTGGAGTTCGACTGAGCGGCGAAGTCGCGAGAAAAATAAGAACCGCCTCTCCGGATTCGTAGCCTTTTCAACTACCACCCCCTTCTACTCATTTGGACAATCCTATTAAGTGTGCTCAAGTCCTCAAAATAATTCATATTGTAGCCTCCTACGCAGACGTTCTTAGGGGCAGGAACGCGTGACGGAACTTCTGGGTGGGAGGCTATTCATATTGATAAGTTGACTGAAATTCATCTTTCTTTGGTGAATAATAAGTTATTAATTAACTTATAGTCATTTTGGCCTGAATTATTAGGATCTATCAGATTGAACTTGCAGTGCATGGATTTCTTGATCAAAATAGGTTCAAGGGTGATTCCACAACGATCCACACCAAACTAATACTTCTAGCTATAAACTGGTTTTAGCTTATCGCCACAACGTTCTTTTGAAAACAAAGCAAATGGCAACGTGTGATGTGTTAAAGTTTGATCAAGTAATAAATGGCCTCAATTTACCTCAAAATCAGCATTACAGCTCCAGCAACAGTTAATATCAGAAGGGCAAAACCTTCCATAATTGAAGATAGAAGGTGGAGCGTCGAGGGAGCTCTTCATTTAGTTTACAGAATGACTTAAGGCAACCAATATGGTAGGCACAAGTTAAAAACTAATTAAGTTTAAGGCGACGTTTTGGTAACGAATTTCAAACAAGAACTATAACACCATTTAAAAAACAAAGGCAAATAGCTCTCTCTTGATCCCACCCTGAGTACTGACAAAAAGAAAAAAAGTTCAATAATTTTATGATGCCTTGTCGTTCCCACTCATCACTGTATGGAAACCGTTCAATGATTAACTAAAGCGTAAAATTTCATTTCACGTTCCATCGACATAAACAAAGTAATTAATTTGTTCTAAAACATTTCGGCTGAATCTCTCTTCTTCTTCATCAGAGTAAAGTGCGTTTTTGTACAGCATTGACCTCCCTAAAGAGAGCGTGTCTTCGAAGATGGCTTAGCCTACGTAGTACACTCAACAAACGAGCTAACTGAAGAAAAGATATATATAGTCTCGTATCGTCATTATCATAAAAATATCTGGGATGAGAAAAGGTAAAACCAAGCAAGCCATACCTCAAGGTTGATATTAAGAACAACAGACAAAGCTTTAGATTCAAACTCATAGTCAAAGGTATGAGACTTGCTGACTGACTGGAACTGAGAGCGGCTTAACGTTTTTGCTTTAGACTGCGTCGACTGGCCTGAGTGTCTCTGAAGGCAAGCCTTTCAATCGCATATATGTATTAAGGTGTCGCTTTTTCTACATGAGTAGGTAATTAAAAGCTTATTTCCATCACAATACAATACATTGCAGGATTTTCATCAGCTTTCAACGGTATTTATAAGCACTTCGACCCCTTCGTGCATTTATTGAAAACCAATTATGAACAGAGGAATGTATTCACGTACTACTTTAAAATTCACCTTTATGATGACTATCTGGATCAGAAATAAAGTGAATGCAATTTTCAAAACAATCGAGAAATGTATTCAACAGGACATGCAATCAAATATTTTCAAATAGTTGAAATAGCGAACAGCTTGCTTAGTCCCATATATTTATTATTCATGCATGCAGCAATCTCATATTGTTTCACACAAATTGTTTGTGAGTATAGTCAAAACATCTATGCATAATAAATCCATGGGACTATGCACCCAATTAAGTATCCATACTTTGCATACTGTATTAAGGTGTCGCCTTTTCTACATGAGTAGGTAATTAAAAGCTTATTTCCATTCCAACACAGTACATCACCAGATTTTCATCAGCTTTTAATAGTATTTATAAGAACTTCGACCCCTTTGTGCATTTATTAAAAACAATTATGAACAGAGGAATGCATTCACGTACTACTTTAAAATTCACCTTTTTGTGACTATCTAGATCAGAAAAAGAGTGATTAAAATTTTCAAAACAATCAAGAAATGTATTCAACAGCACATACATTCAGATATTTTCAAATAGTTGAAGTAGTGAGTAGCTTTTTTAGTGCTTAGTCCCATATATTTATTATTCATGCATGCAACAATGGTTGTCCGTTACACTAGGCTCTTAAGTAAGACTTAAAAGCTGCTAAGTTTTGCTTAGCCAAAAATTAGTGTGTGAAGGCCTAAGTAAAATCTCAAGTAACTTAGTTTACTTTGCATCTCATTAAAGTCGGAAAGTTGAAACGATTCAAGAAAGTTTCAAGCGACTTGAAAACCATCCTTATGACCGACTTAGCTGACTTGCGGTTACTTGCGGTTTCTTGAGCTTTGAGAAAAGCAAAACATGTCAATCAATCTTAATTATGATGCGTGGGAAAATGGCCTTAAGTTAACCTGAACTAAAAAAGAGTCGGTTGCGTGTGAAGCTTTATTTTATTTGAAGTAACTAAAATTTACTTGTCATGAAATATTTAGTAGCTTATTTAGCCTCTCTAGTGTAAAGACTACCATTCTCATGTTGTTTCACACAAATTGTTTATGAATAGAGTCGAAACATCCATGCATAATAAATCCATGGGGCTATGCACCCAATTTAGCATCCATGTTCCTTAAACCGAATTGGGATGATTTTAAATTCATGTTTTAAAAAAGGCTTTACAAGGAGAAAACGTTCGCACCTCGAGCATTTCATTCAGTCTCAGTCAGAACTCTCTCAGTGACAAACATTAACACTGGAAACGAGGAGGATCTTCCAACTTCCGACTTCCGACTTCTCATTTCCGATTTCCGACTTCCGTAGCAATAAAAGGCGGTTGTATAAAGGCCTACACGACTGTTACCTTATGCCAAAATGCTGCTTGTTCCAATAACGTTTTTTTCCTTCTGCTGGGTAGATTATCCTCTGGAAGGTTTTACATTTTTAACTGAGCAAATGTGATTTAAGCTGCCTGTTTCATACTGAAAGGTCGATCATGGCATACGTATCGATTTATTTTGGTTTTTGTTTCTGGTCGGCAGGACTTGTTTGCCCTCTCGTGCAAAAACATATTCTTTGACCCCTTTTAAAGCGTAAAACTTTTTATTACGGCTGAATCTGCAATGTTGTATCACGCTGGGCCCAGGTCGTTAGTTTTCTTTGCAGTGTTCAATTATCACGGGTAGTGATTTACAGATCCAAAGTTATAAGAATGAAGTGCAGCTTAAAATGAAGAAGCGACATCAACTATGGAGAATTGCATTCTGGCTCAGTAGATTCAAGCTTAGTGTCATGAGAAGACACAAAGGGCTTGCACTGTAAGTATCCCGGAGAGCTCCATACAATTCCTTATAATTTTGTTATAAGGAATTGTATGGAGCTTTCGAGGAGACTTTTCTTAATTAGCTTAGGCGCGGCAGATTTTGTCACGTATGATCAGCGCGAGGTGTTTTTCCCGACACCCTTCTGTCAGGAAAATGTCATCATTTGAAAGTAAAACAGACACGATCTCGTCTGCAGGCCGAAGCCGGCAAAAATAAAAGGCTTTTCTTCTTCCATTTCGGAGGTCAGTTTTGTTTCGATCTGGTCAAAAATCGGGTTTTTAGGTTGTAGGTAATAAAATATTGTCTTATTCTGTTCTCAAGGACCTTTAGAAAACGAGATAAACGAGATAATTGAGAAGAGAAAGAAGCGTGAAAACGCTTTTTTTATAGAAGAAAATATTTTTTAATTCCCGCAGCGATTTTGCGAAATCGCGAAGCGCAATATATTCAGTTTCTTCCAAAGCCGTCATGATTAAGCAGTGTAAAGCCATCACAACTAAAAATGAATATAGTTTGTATCGCAAAAGCCGCGAAAATAGAGCTGAAAAATAGATCGATCGGAAAAATTAATAAAATCACCAAGAAACCGTCAGGGGCACCCAACGAGATAGCCTGCGTGCAGACGATAACTAAACTCTGATTAGTACCGTCTGCGAAGCAGCGCAGAGATCCTTGTTCTGGACCCCCAACGGACTCAACGAATTACCGGAAGTGCGTTTCGAATTACCCTTCAACCTGATTGGCGATCACGACAAACAAAACAAAGGCCTTTTTTAACTGGCCAATCGTGGCGCGTACTCAAATCTGGGTACACAGCTGGAAGTCCAGAACAAGGATTTCGGCGCTGTTTCGCAGACGGAGTTAACCAGAGTTTAATTTCGTCTGCGCGCAGGCTACCAACGAGAATATAGTTCAAAAACACTTAAACATAGCATTGTTAAACGTATTTTAGTATTTAAACGGTAGATATAGGCATATTTTTATCCCCTAAAAATTTTTCATCTGTTCGGATTTCCTAGCTGAAAGTCTCGAAATCCGAAAATCGTAGGGATCAAAACTTACCTTTTCGAAAATTTCAGCCACAAAAAAGCCTCCCGAAAATTCTAGGTGAGCTTTTTAGGGTAAAAATCCGTTACAAATGGGCAATTACACCAATTTTTAGATGTTCGAAAATCCTAGGAGAGGTAGGCAAGCAAGAAATTTTACAAAAAGTGTTCCGAAAATTCTAGATCTCAAATCGTCTTCCGAACAGATATTTTCCGAAAATTGGCGTTGGGTGCCCCTGAACCGTCTCGGGGGAGCTTTGTTAAACAAACAGTTGGTACGGTTTATTTAACCTAACCTGGAAAAGGAGACGTCTGCACGCAGAATACATTTCATCCTACATGTAGTTGTGATTTCCAGAACAGACCTCGGGAGCCTCATTGCCGTAATATCTTCTACATTACAGAAACCACAGCAGAATCGCCCTGCTCGCGAGCTAACTTTCCGCTCCAATTATGACTATACAGTACCAGTGAATTGTTTCAAAATCTACAGCGGCCGAAACTTATTTCCATCAGCGCGTAGTTAGTTAGTTAAGCAATAATAATGCACAGCACTGTAAATAACACGGTTCTAGAATATCTGACGGCTTCGCGTTTTGTTCGTCGCTGCATGCGATTTAATCGCTTATAACCTAACAGAAAATGTAAATGTACCTGAAGAAAATACCGTGTATTACCTTACCTTAACGCTGTGATGTGTGTAAATTTGTCTTTTGCAATGGTTTTAGACAATACGACTTCTCCTGACTATCAATTGTGCGTCAAAACAAGCGCGATAATGAAATAGTCGAAGTGCCATTGTGTAGCACTTTATGACAAAGTTTTAACTGGAAAACTTGTTACCATCTGATGTACACCTGTATAGTCTGTGTTTGTAAGCTCTACCTAAAGAATCACTAGGTTACACTGCACCCATGGGTGTGTCACCTAAAGTGCAGCCTATGTTTGTTAGCTCTACCTAAAGAATCACTAGGTTACACTGCACCCATGGGTGTGCCACCTAAAGTGCAGCCTATGTTTGTTAGCTCTGCCTAAAAAAATCACTGTGTTACACTGCACCCATGGGTGTGCCACCTAAAGTGCAGCCTATGTTTGTTAGCTCTACCTAAAGAATCACTAGGTTACACTGCACCCATGGGTGTGCCACCTAAAGTGCAGCCTATGTTTGTTAGCTCTACCTAAAGAATCACTAGGTTACACTGCACCCATGGGTGTGCCACCTAAAGTGCAGCCTATGTTTGTTAGCT
Source organism: Porites lobata (assembly GCA_942486035.1). NCBI lineage: Eukaryota > Metazoa > Cnidaria > Anthozoa > Scleractinia > Poritidae > Porites > Porites lobata. The sequence goes on from CALNXK010000005.1 coordinate 870,509, forward strand.
CTGCCTAAAAAAATCACTGTGTTACACTGCACCCATGGGTGTGCCACCTAAAGTGCAGCCTATGTTTGTTAGCTCTGCCTAAAGAATCACTGGGTTACACTGCACCCATGGGTGTGCCACCTAAAGTGCAGCCTATGTTTGTTAGCTCTACCTAAAGAATCACTGTCTTACACTGCACTCACGGACGTTTGCCTCACGCTCTCTTCAAAGACAAAAAAGCTATAGTCTGTTTGGCCAAAAATCAAGCTTTGTTTCCCCTAAACATTTGACACCATATTAGGGCCCCGAAAGACGTTTGGCTTACATGACTTTCAATATAAAGGTGCAAAAACTTATCAGCATAATTATAGCACACAAACATTGTCATCAAACTCCTGGCATGTAGCCTGAATAACTCAAGCAAATATGAATAAAGCATGTAACGAGAAATATTCGTCAAATGGTCTCGTTAAGTAAATTATACTTCACTTTGCGAAAGAAATTTATCGTTTGTATCCGTTTTACGCATCGAAAAAGCGAGGAGTCATCGCATGACATTAGGTAACAGAGGTAATACTCACGAGTTTCACGAATTCCAATTCCACGATTTTTCGCCGAGTAACAAATTTAAAACTTCAATTCTTACCTTACAGTGGTCGGTTCATTTACCTTGCATTTGCCAACACTAATAAACATGAACAAAACGATGAAATCCGGCACTCTTCTTTCAGAAGTAGCAAGCCGCATGAAGTAAAATCCACCGATATGCGCTGCATTCTCACTACAAATATAAACATTTGTCGTGAAGAAAATACGACGAGGAGGAAAAAATGCCAGATCTTCGCCTCGGCAATGTATTCCAGCTACCAAGCCGGCGTATCCTCAGAAGGTGGACTCGAAGTGGGACAAACCTTGTGATTTTTTTAGGAGCCCTTTGTGCGCAAACTAATTTATTCTGGCGCGAAATGAAGATTAAGAAAATGTATCTGAAATCTAATACACGACAAGAAAATTTTCGCACTTTCGAGGAGCGCGACATATTAAATGGGATTAAGTCGGATTAGCTGCCCGCGGAGAAAATATCCCTGCGTGGGATGGTACTTCCAGTAAAAAGCCTCTGTGTCCTCTCATGTTTCAAAAGAAAATGTGAGTCTTTTGACTGAAGCGCTTATTTCCTTCCTTTGTTCTTTGTTTTTAAATGCCCAGAGGGGCCGGTTTAAATACACAGCAATGCTTTTCAGTGACAAAACCTTTTGAAAAATGTAAACACAATGTGATGTTAAATAACATCTCGGTCGTAGGGAAAATTCCATCACTTTAACTTGCGATCCACTTCTCAAAAGAAAAACAAAACGCTGAATGCTAAAGCAGGGACGCGAAACAAACTATTTTTAAATTATTTCAGTTCTTATCAAGAGAGGAGAAAGCTCTCTTGTTCTTATTCAAATTTTGTTTTTTGTTTTCAAATGCCCAGAGGGGTCGGTTTTAAATACCATTAAAAGTTGATGAAAATACGAGCAATGAATTGTGTTGGGATGGAAATAAGTTTTAAAACTATTCAGGCAGAAAAAGGGACACCCGTAATACATACAAAGCTAAGGTTCAGAGACACTCCGGCCAGTTGACGTCTCAAGCAGAACGTTAATTCACTCTCAGTGCCACAGTCTTATAGTTTGGACTATGAGTATGAATCTACAGGTTTTTCTGTTGTTCTTGATAACAACCTTGAGGTATGACTTACTTGGTTTTACCTTCAGTATGTTCCTAGATATTCGCATAATAATTTTTATTTACAGCTCGTTGTTTAGTGGACTATGCAGGACTTCACAGGTTATCAAAATATATACTCAAGGATTTCTCTCATGCTCATTAACTCTTATGGATACCATAAAACGGCATTTTAGCTATTTTAGAAAGTGGGACCGTTCCAACCTTCACAACATGATACTGCTAGAAAATTTTATTGTCAATTGATACATGTAAGTGACCGCCTCAATCTGCGATCGATAACAAATTTTAATTAATAATTACATACAAGCAATATACAATATAAGCAGTGTTAAAGTTATCGTCGAGTAATGTATAGGGTTTTACTTGACATCAAGATCAATAGTAAATCTTCGTATTAATGATAATTTTTCTTTAGTTTGCTCGTTGTTGAGTGGACTCTGTACTACTTCACAGGTCATTATCTAAAATAATTATATACTCAAGGATTTATCTAATGCTCGTTGACACGTCTGATTCATTAGTGGTTGTCATTCTAGAATCATCTGCAAACAATCCAGTCGTATTTAGCTTGCGTAGCATGGCAGTTTTGGTTGGGCGCGCTAAATTATAAAGGCGGGCGAGGGCAGAGAAAACGCGAGGAGATTGGGGCGGAAGCAACTTGAAAAACCGCCTGCACGGCCGGGGGGGCTTTTTTGAGTCGGTCCGTAAGCCAGCCTACGGACCGTTCCGATTGGTTCAGAATGTTCGCGCGTCAATCAAATATTTTCGTTATCACCCATGGGAGAGTTTCGAGGGACTGGAAAATCATCTCCACAAAACAAAATCAAAATATCAAAGAAGCGTTGACCGGAACGTCGTTGATCTTGAATATTCGACGGGAAAACAGGGTAATGGTATTGAAGCCTAAACAGGAAATGGTCATTTATAGTCCTCATTAAAGAAGAGATGTCATGGTAATTTTGTCAACAAGATTTGGCAAGAGCATGATCTTTACTGTCTTTGCTATGGCCAAAGAAGAAATGTCCTCATCGAAAACCTGTATGATCGCAATTTCCCCTATAAAAAGTACTATAGACAACCAGATATCGGAAATGTTGTACCTGAGCTGTATATCAATGGAGCTTACGACAGAAACAGTTGATTGGCTTCGAGAAAGTCCACCTCAATTTTCTCTATTACCCGGTGTAAGAGAATAACATACTCCAGCGCACTACATCGAACGGTGTCCACGATTGTGATCGATGAATCGCATAGTCACAGTAGAAGAAAGACGCACAGCGTAATTCTCTATACTTGGTGTAGCTTAAGTTTAAGCTACAACCCACGTCTGAAGATCGCCCTATCCGTAAAAATTCAACATCCTGCAAACAATACTTGCTTAAAAGCCGGGCCCAGCGTCAAAACATTCACGGACAAAGAAACTACAAACCAAGGCTCCTTGGTCTGTAGTCATCCATATCCAGGAATTTTAGTAAGGGAAAACCAAAGAAGCTATAATGAAAAGCTTTAGGCTTTAAGAGTGGTCAAAGAAATGAGTACTTGACAACTGCATCTGAGATCAACAAATTCTATCAGCAACACCTATAGAAGCATTAACTACAGGGAATAATTACTCAATATGGATGAAACAAACCAACTTCATGACCTCTAAATAAATGTAAGACTTAGTGCGGCAAAAATAAGATTTACTCTGTTAAGTTTAGAACGCAGGGTATTCACTTACGCGCGAGATAGCAAAAAAATCTGTATTTGCCAAGCAAACTCCAATTCCGGCCAAGGTCACGTTTTACATTATATCACGAGCTTTTGAGTCGTGTTTAGCCTGCCAACACTTTATGATCGGCTGGGAAAACTGAAACCAAACAAGTTGTCAACAGGATTGTCAAAATGAGTGGACGGTGGTGGCAGTTGAAAAGGTCACGCATCCGAGCAGGCGGTTTTTATTTTTCTCCCGGCTTTGCCGCTCAGTCAATGCAAGCTCCAGACAAAACCGCCATGCTACGCAGGCTAGGTCGTATTGAGCTTGAGGCAATTTTGTAGGACCTTGACTGAACTTTGTGGAATTCCATAGGTTACTTATCTACTCATGTAAATGTTTATTCAAGTTTATTCACAGTCTTTGCTGCCAATGTTAAAAGAAAAATATCACAGACAAAGTACTGCGATTGATATTGTTTTAATTCTATATTAAATCCGAAGCGACGAAAATAATGACAATTTCTCTCTAGCGTCTTTCGAAGTAAATTGCGAGCGCAGACGTACTTCCGGTCCCCGCTTCTCTCTACCCGAAAAGTTACTTTGCGCATGGAGAGAAGCGGCGACCAAAAATACGTCTGCGTTTCTAGGCTACTTTTGAAGAGGCTCTTTCAAAGCGCGAAAATGCCTGATTGGTCAGTTAAATCTCGTAACCGACCTGGATTATGGTCGGATATATCGGATAAAACAGGTCCAAATTTTCAGCTTCATTTTCTCGGAAATGTTAGAAAGGCAAGGCTTAGAGGAACTTTAATAAACACGCAATTTTGTTTTGCTTCTAATTTAATTATTTTGTGTTCAATTTATTGGGACGGATATTACGATTTCAAATGTCCTGGGCGTTACATTTGAAGCTACAGTCGGATGAACTTTTGAAAACTGTTAAGTTTTTCTTGAATTTAAAATCATCTTAATTCGGTCAAAGGAATATGTACAGGGATACTCAGACAATTGGCAGATTTTATTATGCGTAGTTGTTTCGACTCGATTCATGTCAACCAGTATGAGATTGCTACATGCATAACAGATTTATGGGGCAGCACAGAAATCTCACCAAACGTTCGTAGTGGTGCTGCTAACTGTTTCAATCTTGAGAAAAATTTGAACGCATTTGTTGTTGAATATAATAGATTTTCCGATACTTAGGGAAAATTGTATACAGTTTATTTCAATCTCTTGGAATTATCAGTTCGGGAGTATGCCAGTTTTGGAAGAAGCGATGACGTCATGATTCCATTGTTCTGCTAAAAACACGCAAAAATAGGAAAAAATAATCGCAAGAAACAAGGGAGCTTTTTTCAAAGCCTGTTCCAGGTCTCCTCGTTCAATATCTGGGACTTCCGAGCTAGCAGTACCGATGAAGAAGCCTTCTCCTTGCTTTTTTAAAGTCAACGGAAGTTTCCTGCCACATTTCGGTAGTTAAAAGCGACAGTTTTCAAATGGCCTTCGCCGCCGCCGCCGCCATTTTGACGGGTATCGAATGTAAGTACATGACTTTATGTTTAGTTTTCAGTATCTTGCCGAATTTTTACGAAATCAAGACTAATTTTCCTCAAAACTACAACATGTAAAGTGTGTTCAGGCAAAGTTTCATCGATGGCAACAACCTAGTAAAAATGGCAACCACACATCGAAAATTGCCAACGGACAGGAAGGGTTACTGATGGTTATGCCTTAGTCTGTCTATGTAGTTTTAGTGATAATCGATCAGGTCTGTTTTTGGTTTTATTCACCGGGAATGTATGCGACTTTCATCTAGAAATCACTTTATTGATCCAGATCATGTGTGTGGAATGAGTTTTAAATCGGCGTGAGTAGGTTCTTATATTGATTTCTTTTATTTTGATCAGGATGTCCGTCCAAAATGTACACAAACATCTGGAGATATTACAAACATGTTGTCGCGTTTGTGCCAAAAAGCTGGGAAAAGGAACCAGGAAGACAAAATGCTAAATATCTTCAGAACGACATATTTGTGCTCTGAGGGCAAAATATTGCTTTAGGTTCGCCTTATGTTCCACTGTAATGAAAAATTTAATGTCCAAATTCAACCCTACCTCAATAAAATTAATCATGTTTTTTTTGTTTCTTTGTAGTGTGGTCACAGGCTTACCCACCACAAAAGCCCCTCCTTTGACCCTTTCAAAAATGAGGAAGAGGGAAACAGGTTGGACGGGGGGCTTATATACCTTGTGAGTGGAAGCTCACACTCAATGACCATTCAACCATAGAAGAGACTGTGGCCTTTATTCAAGGGGCTTTAAAGGAGATAGATGAGAAAGGAGTCATGGAAGTGGAGGCTTGTGAAGATTTTCTCTACATAATGTTCAATCCCTTGCATCAAATATTGTTTATACTTTACAGATGCCAAATACATAATATGTTCAGTCCCTGTGCTTTGCAAAAGGTCAATCTGAAACATGAAAAATGCCACACTCTCCCCCATCAATCCCTGTGCATGAGCAATAAGCCCACATTTGATTTCATAATGTCGAATATGCGTGTATTTGAATAAATCCTAAATTATTGAGATTCTCTTGATGAAAAAGCATCTGTGTTAATGCATCGTCTTCAACAAATCATCCTCCCTAATAAATAATACATGAGAGACATCTCACAAGATAACTATTGAAAATCGATGTCAGCTACTACTGTCTTCATTATATCAAATAAGTTTTGGTTTTTGGTTTTCATGTCCAAGAAGGTGTTAAAAAACAAGATTTTGAGATAAAAGAGTGTGTATAATATGCGAGCCAGAGAGCCATGGCAGCGATTCATGCAGGTCAGAATCAAAAACAGTAATACAGAAAGAATTAACTGTCAGGACCTAAAATCAAATGTTTATTTACAAAAAACAAAATGTAACAATAAATAACTTTTATTGTATCTTTACTCTGATGTGTGAGCTTTGTTTTCTTGAAAGTGCTGTTCAATAGAAACCGGCTATGAAAAAGAACTTTGGAAAACTTATGTTGTGTCCATGCCAAGTGCAGTAATCATTATTATTTTGGGCCAAAACTTGTCTAATAGAATTGTTTGAGGGTCCCCACAGAGAGGACTTGGAGAAAAGTGCTCCTCAAAGTTACAAACCCTTTGGTTTAAAGGCAGCCCCAGAGTTAAAAACAATAATTTAGTATTATTCGGATGTAACATCAAATCCCATACAAGAGGATATTTTATAACAAACCATAACCTTGTTGATCTCTGACCTCTGGTCAAATCCGGTGGACTACAAGACTATAGTGTCCCATTTTAATCAATAGATCCAAAAGCATGTAACAAGCATAATTCTTAGTTTTCCAATATGTTTATTAAATTCTAAAGAGCCTCTTGCATTTGTTAAGCTTGACCAAATAATCAGTGAACTTCAGAAAGTGGAATAATTGAAAGCAATAGGTTTTTTTGAAGCGGGACAAAAACAAAAATGATCAGGGATGATATGTAAGATTTTCACTTTGTGGGTTTTCAAGAAGAAAACGAGGGCACAAATACCCTCAGAAATCCCTTGTAAACCTGTTGTATACCTGGACGGAACCGCTTCAAGACATAAACCAACAGAACATCATATTCGGAAAAACAGATATTTTACTCACAAATGACTCGCTTGCACCAAAACAATAACCTGAATTAAAGCCGTCTTCTCCGGCTAGTCGCTCACTCGCGGGAGAGAAACAGAAGCAACGGGAAAAATTACATTAACACTTACTGTGAAAGCAAACATAAGGAAATGAATTATAGAACAACTCACTTTTTAGTTGTTTCCAAAGCGTTCTTTTTTCCTTATGATATAAAAAAATAATGAAATAAATAGGCACAAACTTGTTAGCGTGCTTACCTATTTTCGATGTACTGATTACATACGCAGTGAGCACGCAGTGCCTCCTAAGCGCGCGATAAACGAAGAACTATAGCGCAAGAATGGTTACTCCCTGTCCTCAAGGTACTTCCCAATTCATAGTAACGAAAAGACAAATAAAAGGCTCGATAAAGCAAGAATAAACGAGAATTTTGGTCAATACTCTCTCCTCTCCTCTCCCTTGTCCGCCATTTTGTATGTTTTGAAAATGACCATCGCCATGGTGATCATGTTATGGTTGGTGACGTAGACCATTGTTTTCGCTTCTTCCAAAACTGGCATACTCCCGAACTGATTATATCCCTTACCAAATTACATTGAATAACTTTGACTATTTTGCATTACACTGACAAGCAAATTCTTAATTTCACCAAGGTATGTATCAGCGACGCCATGTGAAGTATCCCTTCTCCAGCAAGCCAGTCCTGCCTGTAAAGTGTCGAGAAATGCTGCCTTAAATCAGAACAAGAAGATCTGGACCTTAAAACATGATCCAGATTTACATGGCTTTGCCTTACTGAACATGACCTCTGAGCAGCTGAGAGCTATTGCTGTGCAAGATCCCTTTATACGATACTACGCTTCGGTATATCTTCAAATCACGCAAGCAAGCAGTAAATCCTTTGACTTGTACAACAATATAACCGCTGGTCAGGAAATCACGGACCTATCAGAATATCTGAAGTTGTCAGCGTTTTTTCAGTCGGCTCTAGAACCTGCAATTGGCATAAGTATATTGTTTTGTTATTCAAAGACCGAGATCAACTGGATAAAACCATAAGTAAGATGTAATTGCTAACTTTTGACATTCAATCAAGAGTTAAACCGGGCCGAATGTCAGGTTATATCACAGGCTGCCCAGACGTAGTGTGTGTCAATATATTAATATTCACATGGACAAATTAATGAGTCGTCGAAACTACCATGAACTAAAATAGTCCAAAAGTCAAAATATAACAAAACAAAACAAAGATACCTTTAACTGAACGTATCCTTGTCTTTCTTGGCCGGTTAAAGTGGCATTTTGTTGCGTTTTGCAACTGTAGGTACTATCCACTGAAGAAGAATTCAAGGCTGGCTACAAAACAAACGGACCATCTCCACGCTCCTTCACGCGAAGCGCTGTAAATTCGAATCCGCTCCAAATTGCCATTCGAATCCGGTTTCCAAATTGCCATCGACTAATCTGCTCATCAACAAACACTCTTAACGTGTGACCGCCGGTTTCTTGCTCGCTTGCAATCCAAAATGCAAAACCCATCGAAGGACAAATCTGCAATGCAATAATCGCTCGCTCATCAACAAACACTCTTGACCTTTAAACGCGTCGATATGACCGCAAACTACCTCATAAAGATTACAGTAATATTTTGACGTGAATATTCTCCCAAAATCGGTAACCCACACAAGAGCTTTCGACCGCGTCCCCGCACCCAAAAGCGACAATGCAACAAGAACCCTTTCGAACCAAAAATTTGTTTATGTAAAGGTTTTAGGAGGGATGGCACTATTGCTTCTAGCTCAATCAACGCTGAGCGAGGGTCTGCTGCGTTAGTTTTGACCAGAAAACAAAAGGCGATCGCACGACTGTCCGTAAGTTTTCAACAGGGCGGCTCTGGTTTTCCAATTCTTCTAACGTTCACACTGTTCGTCCAGCCGCTTGGACTGGACATATTTGCTTGGATTAATGAAATAAACAGTCCTTTCCAGAACAGCGTCAATATGTTGTCCAAAGTGGCGAGGAAGGACGACAATTTGCCACTTAGGAAAAAGACAAGATGTAGCCTCGGTTATGCAGCTGAATGGAAGCTAGGGTAAGGAAGAAGGATGTGCGCAATATTTTTTCTTTGGTTATGATTATTGTTATTTTCAAAACTCAGGGGCCTCCAACGACGATTTCTTCCTAAATGCGTTTAAAACACTTTGAAGACTGTCCAGAGTAATTGAGATCTTTAAAAATGCATTTTAAGCGGCCCTAATACAGAGATAATATTTATGGTTTATTCATACTAAATATGAAATCGTGTAATGTTAAGCGGCGAAGGCAACGAGAACTGTGAAATACAACAATTTTTTTAGGTCTAATTGCAGCACGCTCTTTTTTACATTTCCTTGCCGTTGTTTTGCCTGACTACATGAAACGTCCAGAAACTTCGTGGTTTTCACATTTTCACCAAATGAGAGAAAATCTTATTCTTGAGCAAACTGAAGTTGCCAAGAGTGGGCACAACCTCCTCGATCGTCACCGGTCAAGCTGGAACAGGAAAATCAGTCAAGAGTAGTTAAAGCAATTCAAGACGATTGTCAACAGCGTGGTTTGCGAGTATCTGTAATTTCGTGGTACAGTCAAACCCCGTTAATACAGACATTTAGGGGACCATAGAAAGTGTCCGTAGCAAGCGGCTAGAATATTCACACAAAATGTGTTTTCTGGCTCACGCGCAAGCTGGCCGTAATAAAATCTCGGAAACGATTTTATCGTCAGTAATAAAGACGTGACTGCGAGCAGAGACTTCAAGACTCGTATTTTTCTGATAAAAATGTTGAGGCTGATGGAAACAAGGCTGGGCATTAACCCATGACAAGTTTAAGATCTCCAAGTGACATGGTTATTTAATGTCATGGAATGGGACATTTTGCCGGATGGCAAAGGATGCATATGATTCCGAAGAAAACTCAGACGAAGATCCTGGTCGAAATTTTGTATAATTGAAAATCGTCAGGAGCCGTGTTTTTTCTTACACTCCTTTAGTGTCTAGAAGTCGTTAAAAGCAGTTTCCAGTCGTTTCTAAGTGATTTTGAGGGGGGTCTTCGTTTTTTATACACCGGGGGGATTATGTAGAAAACGAAGACCGTGGATGAAATTTTGTATAATTGAAGATCTTGTTGTTTCTTGCACATCTAAGGTCGAGATACCCGTTTAGTCTGGATATTTATACTGAGTGATTCTGAGGGGGTCTTCGTTTTTGGGTGTTGGGTCTTAGGTCTTCGTTTTCTACCCACCTAAGATTGAAACATAAATCCCCGGAATCGAAGGTACTCATCAGTAGCTCGGCCGGCAGATCTGCAGCACCAAGACCGTAAAGAGAAAGGACTGTCGAGGCGACGCCTGGATCATACACTAGACAAGCAATTCCACTTGAACAAATTACAGATACTCGCAAATCAAGCTGTTGACAGTCGTCTGAAATTGCATTAACCACTCTTGATTTTCCTGTTCCAGCTTGACCGGTGACGAGGTAGTCTCCTTCGCAGCCGTCATTAGGGTCGTCACTCGTCACGCCACGCTCCTCCCCACTAGTGGGGAGGAGCGTTGCGTGACGAGTGACGACCCTAATAACGGCTGCGAAGGAAACTAGTGACGAGGAGGTTGTGCCCACTCTTGGCAAACTGAAAAACTTCAGTTTGCTCAAGAGTAAGATTTTCGCTCATTTGGTGAAAACGTTAAAACCACGAAGTTTGTGGACGTTTCATTACACGATTTTATATTTACAGTCGACTACCGGTAACTCGAACCCTCCATAACTCGAACCTCCCGTTAACTCGAAGTAATTTTCATTTCCCTTCAGATCATTTTCCATATAATTTTACCCTCGATAACTCGAACTCCCGATAACTCGAACTTTCTTCTATTTCCCTTGAAGGTTCGAATTACCGGGAGTCGACTGTAGTATGAACAAACTATATAAATATCATCTATGTATTAGCGCCTCTTAGAATGCATTTTTAGAGATCGTAACTACTCTGGACAGCCTTAAACGTGTTTTAAATGCATTTAGGAAGAAATCATCGTTGGAGGCCCCTGAGTTTTGACAATAATGATAATCATAACCAAAAAAAAAAAAAAAAAAAAAAAAAAAATCGCGCACATAACTTTTTTCTTTACCATAGCTTCCATTCAGCTGCATAGCCGAGGCTAAATTTTTCCTCTCTGCTAGGCGGCAAATTGACGTGCTCCCTCGCCACTTTGGAAAACATATTGTCGCTGTTCTGGAAAGAACTGTTTATTTCATTAATCCAAGCAAACAGGTCCAGTAAACCCCAGGAACCTATTCAAGCGGCTGGACGAACAATGTGAACGTTAGCCAGCCTTGAATTCTTCTTTAGTGGATAGTACCTACAATTGCAAAACTCAACAGAATGCCACTTTAACCGGCTAGGCCAGGAAACACAAGGATACGTTCAGTTAACGGTATCTTTGCTTTTTTTGTTATATTTTGACTTCTGGACTATTTTAGTCCATGGGAGTTTCGACGACTCATCGCATTAATTTGTCCATGTGAATATTAGTATATTGACACACACTACGTCTGGGCCGCCTGTGGTTATATGCGCTGGTGATGTAATAAATTTGATATTTAAACTTTAAAATGGCTTAGTCCGTGACGTCAGTGTATTGTCAGATTTAACTGATGTTACAACTTAGTTGACGCGAGCAATATCGTGTTTCTTTGCTGGGAATTTAAGAGCCTGTTTACATGAAGGTGGGGGACCCCAGGTAGGTGAGGTAATATCGGCGGGTTTCTTTGTAAACGTGATCACATTAAAATGAGGAACAGGCAGGTTACCCCAAAGCTTGCCTTTTCATTCAAACAGGCCCTCATTCAAATTCTATTAAAAAATGTATTGTTTTGTGAACAGACCTTTTGCATTAGTTAATCACGTGATCAACTTTCGGTAAACACGAAAAGAGTTCGCGTTTGAAAAATTTTTTAGCAAGAGCCGAAAGTGTAAAATTAGGTAACCTGTAAATTTTCAGCCGTATATCTCAAAAGTAGCGATTACAACGGTTGCCAAAAATTAGAAGGATTTTATGAGAAAAACAACTCTTACCAGCCAGGCACGCTTGACTGGTTTTGCATGCAACTCCTTGATTCTGTAATTTTTCAACGGTCGTTAAATCTTACCCTTACGCGTTGAAGGGCACAAACTACCTGTTATGAATTAAAGGGAGATTCGAGCCTCGTAATGCTTAAGGTAATATTTCACGACAGTTTGAAAATGTTGAAATTCACAAGAATTTGTATCGAAAATCATTCAAGCTTGACAGGGTTGCAAAAGTTGTTTCTGTGGCCGTTGCAATCGCTACTTTTGAGATATACGGCTGAAAATTTACAGGTGTCCTAATTTTAATATGTTCTTTCAACTCGTTCTAACAATTTCTTTCGAAAGCGTACTGTTTTCACGTTTACCGAATGTTGATCACGTGGTCAACTAATGCAAAAAGCCTATTGCGCATGACTGGCCCACCATGTTGTGGTTGCAGACCAAGAAGACAAGATGGTTTCCCTAATTGTCTATGTTAAATTTTTTGTAGTGAATTGTAACGATCGATTCTGTTATTGAGACATCTGGTTTTCTTTCTTTTTTTTTGACGCAATGAAAATTAATGACAGAAGTCAGTATTAAAACATAAGAAATTCTTAGCCCAGCATCGAACTCAAGTCCTTCGACAGTGTATCTCCCCAAAAAGCCTTCCACAGGACACTACACACCATTCAAATCTGAAAACTGAAATCCGCTTTACTTTCCTGAGCTTCTTTTAAACTTTAGGTTCTAAAATTAGAGCTGTTTACTATGATGACTCTGACCATTTACGGATGAGAAATAGGAAAGGCTTGTTTTGTTGTTGTTGTTTTTTTTATTAAAGATAACGTCGATCTACTTTCGAAAACGTGGTAATATAACATACGTCTAGATTTAGCTCCTGGTGCTATTTTTCGCATTGACGTACCGGGTGTGTGTAAATTCTTTTTGCTTATCTCTCTACGCTGGTGTACTTAAATCCCAATGAAACTTGCAAGATGAGATAACATGCATCGGATCCATAATCCAAAAAATTTAAAGTAGACGCCTACAGTAGGCGTACATTGGGCTACACTTTGTAGTGGTCTAATATATTTTGGAGGGTATTATGCTTATATCACTTTTTGCATACTAAGTGTATAACTACTCCTATCCCGCCTTCTGGATCTTCAGTCCGATATTTTGCCTCTTTGACGGAGACGACGAAAACTAATTTTTAATTGGGCTGTGCCGGCGGCCCAATAATCAGACAGCAAATAGACTTTGATATTTGTTACCATTAGGAGTATGCTCGGTTGCCATCACGATATGAAGCCTTCGTCGACAATAAGCCCGAGTGGATAAGCGACAAGCACTTTACTCAGCAACGGCTGGCAGGCCCCAATCCCATGTCACTGAAGCGGGTGACAGTTCACGGACAAGGTACGTCTCTGCCTACGCGACCAGTTGTGGCTTAAACAAAGTGTATCTTCAAATCTCTTCTCAAAGGGTAATTTTCTGCGTACAGGACGTTTAAACGATGTGGTTTCTTTAAAAGTTACCTTTCAGTAGAAGGATAGCGATGCGAAACTTTAATTGTCAGAACTCTGAGTGCCAATGAAGTTAGCAAAATAAATGGTACTCGGAGACTTGCTTTCAACACACTTAAACTTTATAAGGAACGTATTAGGACATCCTATTAGGTATAAGGTACTTTCATTTAGGTATTGTTATACTCGGAATGATAAACTCGCTCAATCCATCTGTATTCGTTGTTGAGACAAAGAAGGAATTCAAAATGTATCTGTCGTCTGCAAAATCAGCATTGCCAGAAATTAGGGACAAGATGGCGGTTGCGCGTGCGCACTAAGGCCACAATGGCTGCGAATTCGTATAAGAAAATGTATGGAGATAAGGAAACTTTTTCAAATATATCGATTATGAGCTCACGGGTGTTCGGTGCCCGACTCGAAACATGTTAAGTGCTGTGTAACCTTCGCATCTGGGTTAAAAATAGCTAATTAGAAGTAGGTTTACTTACTTCCCGAAGTGGCCACTTTTATCTCTCGTTGTACGCTCCATTTCTCCATACATTGTCTTAAAATCTTGCCGAAGTCATGCGAAATACTCGTCGATTAGAGGATAAACCCTTCACTGAAGTAAATTTGCCCGACTTGATATTACTTCTGCGATGGAAGATGTTTCCAAAACAGTCGTTAAAAGGACGATTTTTGCGCTAAAAAATACTTCCAAAAGGCGCGTTATTTCCCTCAGTTTTCCATCTGTAGTCCAGTAATGGACGCCATAGTTGCGAATGACACATTTCGGTCGGACAAAGCTTCACAACTCCAAACCTCACCGAATCGCCATTTTGTTTGTTGCTAAAACTCCAGAGATGCTTCACGGGATATAAACTAGGTTCCAGGCATTCAAAAATCCTCGATTAGCCTACCAGGCTTGGTTTTAAAACAAAATTGTCACGAAAATGTCACGAAAATGTCACGAAAGGTACATCCGCGTACTGTTTTGTTGCTATCAGCCGCTCAGCCGGGTATAAACCTAACATTTTCTTGCTAGGTGTTTTATTCCAGCTTTTTCCTCGTAAAACGGATCCACAAAGCTCAAATTATTTTAAAAAATCGCAGGGGATACGCTTTCCCTGACTACGATCGTTTTTGTCCGCCATTTGGAAATGAGATTCCGCTGACAATTAATCACGGGCGCGAAATGTCCACGATTTCTGGCAATGTGTTTGATCGTTTCTCCAAGCAGACAAGATAAATCTATATTATCCACTGGAGATCTCCCACTTTTGTCCCACAACTGGGAAAAAAAAGATCTGTTAAGTTCTGTTTACCATCATAAACCCTTCATTAATCAAGCTTGACAGGTCAAAATGGCAAGATATTGGCCTCGTTCTTTTTTGCAAATTTCGTATTGACCACAACTGGATCTGTCCTTTGGAAAAGCAAAAAATCGAGCTTGACCAATATCTAGGTCATCGTAATCTTATTCGCTTGTACAATAACACATATATTATAATGCTACCTTAATTTATTTGTTTCGTGTAGAAAAGAGGCAATGCACGGTAAAAACGACTGACGGAAGATGGTGCCATTTCCCGTTTACTTATCGTGGTAAAGTCTATCACAAGTGTACAACTAAAGACCATCATAGACCTTGGTGTTCAACGACTGTAAAATATTTTGGAAGATGGGGAAACTGTCGAGGTAACAAAAGAAACGTTAATTGTTACTCTCTTTTATATTGGTTGCTACTCACTTTATATTTCATATTTAATTTGTGTTACGTCTCCCTCTTCTTTAGGTAAAGAAGAACAGGGAATGGGTAAGTTCAATTTGTTTATTTTATTGGTTAGAGGTAAGTGCTAATAAATAGAATTACAAACCAAGCAGGTGTCCCAGAATAATCGTGTGGGAGCTTAGTGCCTCATTCTACTGAGGCATACTGTTAGGGGCACCCAACGACTGTTTTCTGTAAAATAACTGTTCGCAGAAGCAAATATTGCCTAGAACTTTCTATTAACTGAGGAGGGCTAAAGTCACAGGCTAAAACGTTCTAGATGACCGTTCCATTCATGTACAAATTTCGAAGCCTATCTAATAAATTCCCTACGATTTTCTGAACGAAGTTTAATGTTCACATTTCACTTTCCAAGTTAAGCTATTTTTCGTACAAAAGAGGAAACCCAAAATTTTCGGATTTAAAAATGTGATGGAGAGAGGAATCAGGAAATGTCTCATTTTCGTAATACGTCAAATTGCATCTAAAATTTTCGGGAAAATAATACTCAAGCGCTTGTAATTTCGAAAAGACTCAAGTTGCCCTAGGATGACAAAACATAAATTTTATAGCGCTGCTTAGGATGCATTTCTAGAGATGTAAAAGTACTCTGTACAGCCTAAAAAGTGTTTTCAATGCATTTAGGAGGAAACCGTCGTTAAGTGCCCTTGTACTGTGCTTCTTCCCCTTCCATCAAGCATTTTTTGATGCTATCGAGTATATTATTGGCTCAGAAAATGTAGTACTCTAACTATTTCTATTTATTCGAAAGCCATGTTTGACAGTTTTTTTGCCTACAAATAAAAAGAATGTTTATGTCTCTCAGTCACGGAGGGAGTTTTGTTAGTTTGCTTAGAAGAGCACTGACTCCTCTTCACCAATTCAGCTTCAACATATGTTATTCGGCAGGGAAGAGCTGTGAGCAGGGTGCAAATTATTGATCAAAAGAATATCACCAGATAAATTGGACAATTACTAGCTGGAAAATCACTAGCTGGGATGTTACTTGCCGGAATATTACTACAGCTGTAAAACTACTAGTCACGAGCAAAAGAGGAGCTAGCTCGCTCACTCTTGTCACGAGTTTGTCTGGAAAAGTACTTAAAAGAAAAAAGGTTTAAAGGCTTGTTTATAGTGGAAAGCCTGAGTGCACTTAGCCTATCCAGCTAGTTTACAGGCACTCCACTCAAATACTTAAAAAACATAATTTAAACATAAAATAACAGGATTAAAAACCCCAAGTGGCAGGAGGCAGCCAGTTGGCTATTTACAAGCGTGACTCAGAGGATTTGAATTTGGGACGACCGAGAACAAATCCAGCAAGTTGCCAGAGGCGGACTCGAACCTGGGACCGCGAGATTACGAGTCCAACGCGCTGACCACTCGGCCACGCTCCCTCCTTGTAGCGTCGACTTCATTTAAGGTTAGGGTATATATGAGACAAGCTACATGTTCCTCAAAGTCGTCCTCTTGGTCTCCAGACTTAACACGCCCTGCGAATTTGACCCTCCTCCTCTTTTCCCTCTCCTCTTTAATTCTTAATGGTACTTTCATCTTACTTTGGATGCCTTTTTCTCGTGCCCTCAACTTTGCCATCTTACGTGGCCAAAATTTTACCCAAATATTTCGTTGTTGCTCATTTCTTTAAGCGCCCTTGCAAACAGAGCTCAAGCGGATGACAAGCGGCTAAGGAGGCAGAAATAATATATATTATACGAAAGCTTTTTTTCCAGTGCTTTCAGACGACGAGGACTGCAGTGTCAAGACCACAAAAGGTGAATGGTGCCATTTTCCATTTACCTATTATGGAAGGAAATATACCAAGTGCACTAAAGATGATCACATTCGACCGTGGTGCTCCACTACAAAAATCTACAGAGGCAAATGGGGAAATTGCAAAGGTAAACCCTCGCGGAAGACGCATATCTTTTCCCTAGGTTTGCGCTAAAACATTGCTCTCCATTTAATTTTTTGCTAATCTACCTAAACTTTTCACATATTAGCCAAAAATGAGGTGAGGTTGTGACTTTGCTGATACTTAACTTCTAAACAAGTCCCCTTAAAAAGTGTCAAAGAGAATCGTCCCTGTTTAATTAGTACAGTCAGTGATGGGAAGTATCTGCCAACCTGTAGATCGATTTCACTTTCGTTATCAGTGGCTATGCAAATTTCTGCGAACAAAAAAAAAAACGTTTTTACCAGAGAAAAGTGTTCAATTGCCACTTGGATTATTTTTGTTACTCGATCTACTTGGTTCTATTATTGATGAGGTAAGTAAAATGTAGGGAAATGAAATTAAATGAAATAAAACAAATTAAAAATTAAACCGTTATCCGTAGATTAGCCATCACCTCATTGAGGTAAAGACACTCTTCAAATGATTTTGGTTTTGTTCTTTGCAGGGAAAGAAGAGAAGAAAGGAGAGCAGCGTGGTAGGTACACTGAACGATTGCGAACGATCCAAAAAAAATTAATCACTCGCACCAAAACCTAATGGCTCATTCCTGGAGTTCCAGGAGCAATTTGAACTTCCCAGGATTTACATGTTACCAAGGCTGGAATTCTTACCTAAACAGATTTGAATTCCTTGCTCTTGATAGATCTATTCACTTCATCGTTGAATTCTACCACAACGATTGTATTAAAATCGTGTTGAGTTATTAAAAATACATAAAAGCATTGAAGATACTGCTGATACTTCAGCCTTCCCAATTCAACTAGTCTGCATGGTTCACTGAATTGTACAAACTTCGCTTCAGCTTCACTTTTTTGACATTTATCTGCCATCTCACAGTTCAATTCTAATGGCAACCACTCGAACGCAGTTACTAATCTTCGCTTTACTAGTTTAAAAGCAAAAAAATAATAATTATATTTTTTTACATTACCTTACAAAAGTCTTCTCCATATTAGGACAAATAGGACTTGATTGGAGGGAACTAAAGGCAACATTGAATCCCACCTTTGAATGGAAAAAAGCGGTGCAAGCAGCTCTGGATACAGACGACTCTTTAGAATCAGTATGGATATATAGTCCTAATACTTTGAGATAAAAATTAGCAGTCAAACTACACTGAAGTATCGCTAATATTATTTAATGGATCTGTTTGCAATTTCATTTTCTCACTGGATGGAAAAGTGCTGATGAAAACTAGAATGAATCACCTAAATAACTTTATGAAGACAAGAAATGTGTGACTGGCTCAGTGATCATATAAAGTACGGAAAAACGGGCAACAACAAAATGCAACTTGTCATGCAACAACGCTGCAAAACAAGTTGAACAGCGGTCTTGCGCGTTTTACCAGCTCTATCAGACCTGTCTTACAACAAATCAGGTTCTTACAGGTTTGAAAGTGGCTTGTAAAACGCGCAACAATTCACTTTTCGAATTGTTCTGCAGCAATGTTGCAAACAAGTTGCACGTTTTTGTTGCCCGTTTTACCGAAGCTTATTATAAGCAATACTACGCAAAACGGAAATTGATTAATAACGCATGTAGACAATTAATATAAAATAAGTAAAATCTTATTGTTAAATCCGGTGAAACATAACGGCTACTCCCAATTTATCGGTAAAATACGATAAATATATAAAAACTAATTAAATCCCACCTTGTATCGGTGGAATAAACCGATCAAAATCATTTGACCCTCAGTTAAAGACTGCGTAGTTGTATCAAGGTTACATAAAAATCTCCGGGCCTCTTATTATCAAACAATACATAACCTAGTAAGCCTTATGTTGCATGACAAAAACATGGGGGAATAATTTTAATTAAAATTCATATTCTGCTTGTTTTCAGCTACAAGCGTAACAGAGAGTCTCTTTATGCTATTTGACCAGAGTCCGCCTATTTCCAGCCAGGTAGTTGTACTGGGTATTTATTTCGTTTAAGAAATTTTAAGGACGGCGCCACTTGTGTTGCTTTGCAGGCTATAGATCAGGGCCGCATTTACGCTCTACGATATGAGATGTGTGACGACATGGCAAGATCACCAGATCTTACTGATAGAGATCCTCGAAGAAAAATGTGGAACTTTCTCTCTCCTATCGCTTTGTTTGCGTCTAAGGGGAATAAAAACGGTAAAAATGAGCTTGTTCCTGTGGCCATTCAAATGGATTATAAACCAGGTAAAATGCTAAATACATGTGACTGACTGAAAATGTCCAATACACTTAACTAAATGTAATGGGTAGTTATCTGCCAAAAAATTTCTTCAATACGGGGAAGGGATACTCTAATAGTATTTTACATCAGTTTTAAAATTATTTCTCCCACCAAGTCTTAACTATGCTATTTCTGTCACTGACGTTTTACAAAGTTATGTATGTAGTTGAAATTGCCGCGCATGCGTGTGTACTACGTAATACAAGATGGGTTTGGCTCAGTGATCAGAGGCCATATACCTGTCCAGTTTTCGGAAGGCTTCCTAGCAATTCCTATTATCTATCGCTTTTGTACAGGAAACTCAAACATTGGACTCTAAACCTGATTTTACTGTAAACAATATCACTTCTTCACTCTCTTCCAATAGTTTTTTTTTTACCATGTTTTTTTAGTTTTCGAGGATCAGTCAGTGAATGTCCCTCGGAAAACCCGGATAAAAATTAGACTTGGGAATCTGGAAAGAGTAACGTCGGAAAATAAAAAGAAATATAATATAATAAAATAAAGAATATACAGTTCCGCAAAGTCGATAAATCTTAATAACGGCTGTAAATATGTAGACGAGTTTAGTAGATTCATTTTACATCTTCATTTGTCTATTTTGCAATTTGACAGTATGCTGGGTCAACTTATAGTATTAACACTGTATTCTTTAGATTCAGCCGTGTACACTCGTGAAGATGGCGGAAACTGGATGCTGGCTAAGCTTAATGTCCAAATCACAGATCTCGGCTACGCACAAATCGTGGAGCACCTTGCAAAGGTGATGATATTTGCTGTACATGTTTCATATTTGCCTGTTTCTAAGACTCGTGTAATAATGATAATGATACTAATTATAAATGATACTGATAATGAATGTTACTGATAATGATAATAATAAACGCTATATTTCTTGAATTTTTTCTTTTTAAAGATTCATTATCTGATGGAGCCATTTTGTGTTATCCTAAAACGGACCTTTTCATCCCAGCATCCTCTGCATCAAATACTCAAGTTTCATTGCAGAGAAATAACTGTCCCAAACACATTTGGAACTCCAAAGCTTGTAGACGAGGCACAGTTTATGGATTTGCTCTTTGCACATGGCAATACCGGCACCGCAAGGCTTCTGAAAGACTCTCATAAAGTAGCCACGTGGGAGGTGACAAATTTGAAAGAAGAAGTAAAGGTTTGTTGCCATGCTATCTTACTTTCTTTGGTTTCATCAAAAAGGGCTGTGACGTGGAATTTAGCCAAATTCAAACAATGGAAGCTTTAATGAGCAGTGTGAGCAAACACAAAAGGAGAAAAAAGAACGAAGAAGTTTACAACTGATTGCAATCTGGGTGTTAGAAAACTAGTTTTCCTCGCTCTAATGAGTTTTTCATCTCTGTTGTTTATAAGTGTAGTTAGATGAATAATTATAATGCTTGTTTGTCAGGAAGGTGCATTTACATGGCCTAAAACGATTGTCAAACATTTAATTTCTATCGGAACTCGATCTGAAGTTCCATAAAACTGTGCATAGCTTATGGATAGGAATAATTCAGAAAGCGACATGAAACTTCAACCCAGTGGCATCAAAAAAGAAACGCTACCTTTTTATTTATAAGAACTTCCGTACAAGAAGGATTTAGTCTTTACTATGAACTTGTTCACTGCTCGCACACCAGAAGTTTTGATTACTTTTTGCCAGTCTTGACCTTTTTATGTGTGTGGTGTTAATACACCTTAATAGAAACGTGGACTAGATGACAGGAGACTTATTCCGTACTTTCCTTACCGTGATGATGGCGAGGAGATTTTAGGAGTAATCGATCACATGGTGGAGCAATACGTCTCTTTGTAAGTATTTTCATCAGGCAAAGTTACTGGTCAGGAGAGTTGATAAAGCTTTCTTTTTACCTTTGCATATTAACGCGTAAGTTGAAAGTTGTTTTAATCATTCATACAAAATATTTTTAAGTTCTTAACATCCTCACTTTTTCATAGACTTTCTTCACAAACATTACAAATGAACAATTATTGAATTCGACTTCGTGTCATCTGAAGAATTATAGGGATCGAGTAGAGTGTCGGCCTCGGCGGATATCACCCTCAGAGATCTTCATAATTCTTCAGATGATATGAAGCGAATTCAATAATTGTTTTATTATTCATTCAAAAACAAGCTACATCAAGTTCATCTCGATAGTGTATGTGTATCGAGAAGTTTAGGAGATAAAGGGCTGTTCAAGTTCTTCGATCCTATGACATGAAAGAATACGAAACTTTGAATACAAATTTTGTCAAGGATTCATTAGTTTGAGGAAGTTACTGCATGATCAATAATAGCTTTATAATAACATAGCCATTTCTTTTTTTCAGATATTATAAAGACGATAGAGCTGTCCAGGAAGACAAGGAACTCGAGGATTTCCTCAATGAACTTTCTCTCAACGGAACTGGAGAGAATGGCGGAATTGGAAGAGTAAGTATCAGTATACCAATTAATATTAGTACCTTCACTGCGTGCATTAACCCGTAAAGTGAGTTTTAGAAAACAGACAACATTGGGCGCAATGGAAATCAAGAGTGCTAGCAGTCCCTCCAAAATGATAGTAGTCCCTCCAAATTCCTTTGTAGATTTAACGGGAAAGACGTACACGTACTTTTTCAACGGGTGCATTTCATTTAAGACTTGTACAACGCAGTTACTCTGGAAGTGCTAAAACTTGCACTCTTCAAATTTACATTTAATCATAATCGTAGTCCGGCCTGACGAAAAGTTTCGATCACCACGTTTTTTTGGAGACGACCGAGCCTATCAGGACGATAATAATGGAAAGCCAAACCAAAGGGAATGGTTATATTTTAGAGCTTTCCTGGTTAACCCCATGTTGCTCATCAGTTTTGGTAATTGAGGTGCATTTTATTGTCTATAAACTTTACGGTTTTCCGTGCGGTTGAGTAACAAATAGATAATGAATTTCTTCAAGCCTGACGACCAAAACGTTTCCCCGAAAACTGATGTCAAATTTTCGGGTACTTATACATTCTTTATTTAAGCTACTTTCACTTAAATAACCGACAGATACAAAAGTTCCCTGCAAGAATTGACTCCAAAGAAGAACTCTGTGGTGTTGTTACCCGGATTATCTCACACCTAAGCCTGCAGCACACCGCATGCAACTACCTGCTGGCAGACTATGCTGTGTACATCCCTAATCTGCCAACGAAACTGTACAATGATACCAGAGTTAAAGAGGGTGAATTCTCTGTTTACCGACTCCCAAACAGGGTTACATCTGCGGTAGGCACAACGTTCATATCTAAGATTATTAAAACTTTAATTTCATTGCCCTTATTTAACTTTTAGCTTTGAGTGGATAGTTATGACTAATAGATCACCAAAATATAATAAAAAGCCGAGGTTATCGTTCGACCGAAAATTAACAACCGCGGCTAAATAACCAAGTAATATTATTCACGATAAGACATATAAATGTTGACTTTGTTGAAATTATTTTGCACCATCTGTGCTACTCTGCGAAAAATGACTTTCGATTCTTAGGTAACAGTCTTTTTTACCTGTATTTAAAACGAGAAACTAAATGACAGGGGAATAACTAGAAAACTTACAAGCTAAATTAGCCTTCAGGCTCAAATAATGCCTTTGAAATTATCTGTGTGTCTATTTTTTTGTGCTAAATTACAAAGTGTTCATTTATTAGTAAATTAACAAGAAGAGCAAATATAGTCTTTTTTATCCACGTCTATTGAAAAGTTGGCCAGCCAGGAGCGCTTAATGACTATTTTTCGAAGATTATAATTCAATGAATTAAACTTAATACCGTAACTATACGTTGTCAAGTGTTTGCTGAAGCGATTTTAATTTGCTTTTTTAACTTTTCAGATTGAGGCAAGCTTCAGCAACTCGTTAGCAAGTTTCCGCTTTGATTCACTGTTTGACTACGGCAACAGTCTTGAGGACAGTAAGGCCGCTAACATTATCAACAATCACTACAGCTACTTGATGCATGTTGTTCAGCCCAAACTGCAGGAAAGGAACAAGAAACGGAAGGACAAAGATGACCTAACATATCCCTACTTCATTCCAAGATGGATTCCGAACGGAGTTCAGACCTAGTTCATTGGGGTTGCTTTTTTAGTGTCATTCTATGGGATGTGTGTGATAACAAAGGCACGCTTAGATATTGGCACGTTAGGAGTGCTAATGCAAAACGTAAACTAATGTGACTTTGTATTTTCTAAAGATCAAGTTTGATTAAGATTAAAACACCAGCACGCACAAGATTTTGTCTTGTTTTTGTTGAGGTTAGAATGTTATTTAGCCCTTCTCTCAGATACCCTACTTCTTTTGAAAAACATGCTACATAGAATTGAAATTAGAAAATGTAATCGCTACATTTAATAATTTGTTTTGGAAAAGCGCGTGGTAATGGGGGGAAACGCGCTAACCCAAGTCTCCAATACTCAGTGCTATCTTATAAAATAAGAAAACGAGCAAAAAACAAAAAAAAAACATAGATGACAAAATAACAATAAATGTGTGTTATGAACATTGCTGTGAACCAGGTTAAAGGTAAAAGGTAAAGCGTCCTTAATTTACGTCGGTAGCTGAATCTAACTAACAAACCCGTGGTGAGGTAAGTTACGCTCATTTTACCCTGTGTTTACCCTTTTCTCTCCATCAGTGCTCCGCCCGCTCCGCCTGCTCCACCTTACGGGTTTTTTAAGCTACTCAAAGCTACTCAAAAATGAGAGAAGCCCAAACAATGATTTTAAGTCACTCCTGGGAGTCGAACTGGGGGCCTCTCGCACAGAAGGCCGTAATCTTGACCAACTGTCCTTGGCCTTAGCTTTGTTAGTAGATGTACTTAACTCCTTCACCGACGCAAATCACAGGTTATCCAGAGAAAACAACCAGTGATTCATTTTTTTTAAACTAGTAGATTTTGGGGGATGGGGGTGCGGCGCTACGATTTGCAAATGTGTCACTCACTCGCTAAGGTGTCGTCATCTCCGCAATTATAACGAGAACGCCGGATGCCAAAACCAAAAATGGTGTGTGTGTGTGTGTGTGCACATGACTAGATCTTTCGAATAATTGTATAGTCGATTTAGGATATCCTCTCTCGACCATAAGTTTGCCGGAAGCTTAAAAAATTTTGCGTGTACCTAATTGTATTGCCTATTAATCGTTCGGCTTTGCACATAAAAGCATTGGGAAGTTGAACAGTTTTGTTCAAAATATTTACTTCCCCTTCTAGAAGGAAATTATTCAAAGAATAACTCGATTTATAACTTCCTCTTCGGAAAAAAAAAAATGTAGACATCCTCGCGTAAAACCCCTTGTTTGTCTGTGATGTGTTTTATCACTTGAGCAGATGCTCGATTCACAACAAGAAATCATTCAAGAAATTCAATACTTTCGCTCAGTTCACAGGAAACTGCCGAAACAAGTTGAGTGATAACTTGTGTCACTGGTTTTACCATCTGCTCATGCGTAGAGCGTCACTTTAGCAAATTCACATGGCATCTCCAAGCTGATTTACCACGCATCCAGGCAACCACGCCTTTGCCGTTAAAGCACTAAAACAGTATGGTAATCTCACCGCTCCAGTAAAATTTTCGACCGCACTGGTTTAAAATTTGACCTGGATTCTGGCGTTCAAATTTTCTTCAACGGCTGGACGTCTAAATTTTTGCACGGTTAAGGTGGCTCCGCGTAAACGGAAAACGTACGAATTTATAACCGGTTGGAAATTCGTCCGGTGCCACAGACTTTCTTTCTGTTGGAGTCGGGCAAGCTCGAAGCGGCAATTACAGTTTCCAGGCAAAGGATGACCGATTTATTTTAAGAAGAAAATTCTGCGTCTTAGATATCGCTGCTGTAAAGGGAAGACAACAATTGACGAGGAAGTCTCATAAAAGTAAGGAAGCCCACTCCAAAATACGAACAAGTCAACCGACTGGTGTTCGAGTTAAGGTTGATGGAATGAACTTGGGCGCAATGGTTTACCTAGAAATAGGTCCCCTTAAAAACGTTAATTAACTTATCTGTAATGAAAGACTATTTACTGAGTTGCTTTTAATTCGTATTCAAGAAAAATAAATTAGAATGTCTGGGAATTCATTTATTTATTTAAAGACCCGAAGTTGTTGGTCCGGCCGGGGTGTGAACCAGCGGCCTTCCGCTCGGCAGACCGGCTCTTATCCACTTGAGCTTACACTAACCAGGCGGCGTTGGATTGGTTCTAAAAGCTAATCAACGTTGCAGCCAAAATTTGGCCCAGCGACTAGCTTGTCAGATCACGTAAGAGAAAATGTATGAGAACTTCTAACAATGGGGCTCAACATGTTCAACTTACCCAGTACACTTTCATGATGACCCACCGCAGCTGGAATTGACTGATGCATAATGATTAGTGACATTTTTATTTCCGTCACCCTTTGTGATTTTTTGTGTTTTTTTAAACTCCGTTTTTATTTCATTATTTTTTTAGAATCGCGCTTTATTTAATGTACGTTATGACATGACATTTTGGTGACACTTTAATTTAATTAACGAATTAAGCTATTTTTTTAAATCGCTAAATTAAAATGCACCAAAATTAAGTGTCGCTACAAAATGAAATTCCGCCTTCTGATCAGTTTCACACCCATATGCTATTTGACGGTCAATTATGACGTGGAATTCGTAAAGGCAGCATTGATTGTGTGACAATGTACCTTAGATATGTGTGAGGACAGCATTAAGATATAATGACATTACAGTTGCAGTTTCGTTTGTTTCGTTCAAAATTAAGTTTCAAAACGTTGTATAATTTTGATTTAAATGAAGTTGTTGACGTTTATGATTGCATCACATAACTGTTCTATTGTGGTCGTAAGGTTTTGAATACCTTAAGGTGGCTCGATATAGTTTTTCAAGGTCAATACCTCCCAAGTTTGAGCGTAAACTGCGTCGGCATAAACAAGGATTTGGAAAAATTGACACCACAGTTGTATTAGATAAAGAAGAAAATTGGTTATGATCAGGGTTGCAATGACATCGGAGTTGTCATAGCAACAAAATGACGCCATTACCTATTTTACTTGCAGCAGTATTTCTCGGCACTGGGAACTGTTCTTCCAAAATCGTTTACTGGAGCTTTTACCTACGATAGCTGCCTCGATGTTCGTGAAGTTTAAGCGAAATCTGTAAGAGCGTTATCGAGATATTTTGGGATGAAGTTTTTTTGGTTAGAAATACGGTAAAAAATTGACAATCTTGATGTTCGACTGTTATCTGTACTAAACGAAGCGCTTTTGACATGCAATTTCACCTCATAGTAGTTTCAATCTTTTTAAAAACGTGTGTGAAAGATCATGGAGATACATCCAGCCGATTGCTAGAAAGGAGGATTTGATTAATACGTATCAAGGCGCTCTTGTTAGCGGTTATGTAAACATTTCGGTCTACTTTAACAAATTAGCGAATAATTTTTAAACCACTCGATAAATTTTTTAGAAAATTTAAGAATCTGGAGATAAACCGTCCTTTTATTTGACCTCTTAATTTCAAAATTATTGATATATTGTAAGGCAGTAAAATAAGGGCTTGAATTCGCTAACATTTTGTCAGAAATTTTGTGTTTACAAGTGAGAGCCTCTCATTATTCAGGGTATTGTCTCCAAGTTTCATTATTTCGTGCATAACAATAGCTAGCAGTTTTGCATATGTCAAATGCATTGTTAGTTACTGCTGTTCACGTGAAAATGAAACTTTGAGACAATACCCCTGAATAATAAGAGGCTCTCACTTGCAAAGACAAAATTTCTGACAAAATATTAGCGAATTGTAGCCCTTATTTTACTACCTTACAATATATCAATAATCTTGAAACCTCACGATAGCTGCCTCACGAACATTGAGGCAGCTATCGTAGGTAAAAGCTCCAGTAAACGATTTTGGAAGAACAGTTCCCAGTGCCGAGAAATACTGCTGCAAGTAAAATAGGTAATGGCGTCATTTCGTTGCTATGACAACTCCGATGTCATTGTAACCCTGATCATAATCAATTTTCATCTTTATCTAATACAACTGTGGTGTTAATTTTTCCAAATCTTTGTTTATGGCGACGTAGTTTACGCTCAAACTTGGGAGGTATTGACCCTGAAAAACTGTATCGAGCCACCTTAATGCGTAAGAGGGTTGCAAAGTATGAACCGATACTGGCCTTACTTGATACCTTTCAGGAGCTGCATCTCGAGTGGTAAGCCTGAGTAATTATTGTATTTGATGTTTGTTTTTTTTTTATTTTTTATTAATTTAATGTAGTCGAGCGGAGTTTATGCGGCTATTTTGTTTACGCACAAGATTTAATTTGAGACAATGATCTGACCGAGTATCACTGGAGGTTTGTTTATATAAGCTAGCTTACAGATCTTTCAAAAGACTTTAGACATTTTCTTACCGTAAATGGAAAGAAGACGTTCCAAAGAACATTTAGTTATAATTCTGGCTGTAAAAGAAGGCTTTGAGCGATTTTCTTGCCTCGAGTTCGTCTTTGAAAAGAGCAAACACCAAATAAACAAATTGTGGAATACAAGTTAATTGTTTGATTTAAATTATAAATGTATTAATGGCAGCCTCACTTTTAGCCCTGGCTAAATCTATATATTAAATTTTTGTCATTTTGGCCTGAAGGATCAGATTGACCTTGCACTGCATGGAGTTCTTGATCAAAATAGGCTCAAGGGTGATTTCACGCATTGCAACGATCCACAGCACACTACCTCCAGCTATAAACTGGTTTCAGTTTATCGCCACAACATTCTTTTGAAAAACAAAGCAAATGGCAACGATATGAATTTTTCTGTTCAACTCTCTTCCCTGAGGCTCTATGCTGATGACACTACAGCCTATGCATCCAATACAGACATTTCAGCATTAGAAATGTCTCTCAACAAAGATCTTGAGAATCTCTCATCCTGGTTTGCTTCAAATTATTTGTCCGTCAACAGCAAAAAAACCCAAGCTATGATCCTGGGTAAGCACTCTCATGAACCTGCTCTTCATATTGGCGACTCAGTTATCGAAATAAGTGGCTTCCTGAATATTCTTGGTGTTTGTATAGACGATAAGTTGAAAACCACCTATCAACTGTTTCAAGGAAGGTCTATGCCAAAGTTCGGGAGCTCTGAGACGACTTAGAAAGCTGGTGCCTGCTGATATCTCACTTATGCTGTACAAGGCTTATATATACTTCCACACCTTGAATATTGTAGCCATTACTGTTAGGGATTAACAAAACTTTGAACAAGAAACTTGAATTTGCAAACCGTATTTCTTTAAACGTCCTCTTAAATTTCGGAAACAGCTTAGATTATGATTCCATATTGTCTGCTGTAAACATGCAATCACTGAAACATAGACGGTACAATCAATCTCTTGTCCTCCCTTTTAAATGCCTAAAAGGAAATGGGCCTGACTATATTTCTGATTTATTCGAACCTCGTATATTGCGCTACAGTTAAAGAACATTGATCACAATCTCACTCAACCATCCTATAATAATCGATATTATCACAATTCTTTCTCTTACAAGGCTTCGCATTTGTGGAATCAGCTTTCTTCTTACATTAAGAGATCGACTGAGTTGACCGAATATCGTAAGCATTTAAGGTGGCTCGACTGGATTTTTTGAGGCGGATACCTCCCAAGTTTGAGCATTAACTACGTCGGCATGAGTAAAGATATGGAAAAAAGGTTACCACAACTGTATTATATAAAGATGAAAATTTCTTATGATCTGGGTTTTATCGCAATCGGAGTCGCAATGGCAACGTAATGACGCCATTACGTTTTTTATTTATCGTTGTGTTTCTCTGTACCTGGAGTTGTTTGGAGAAATCGCTTAAGGGAGTATGTACCTGCCATAATTGCCTCCATTATGGCAAAGTTTGAAGAAATTCTATGAGAGCGTTTTCGAAATATTCTGAAATGCAGTTTTAAGAATCATAAAAACAGTGAAATAGCATGCTAGCCGCACAATTCGCTAATATTTTAAGAAAATGATAAGCTTTGGGAACGCGGCTTCATTTCATACTGGTTTGATTCCATTGAAAACTGCATACAAAAAAAGAGGGGAATTGCTCGGGGCGATGGCGAGTAAGAAGGATTTTATTAACTTGCATTCAGATGCTTTTGATACAGTTTTTGGAGGTAATTTGGTCCATGCCTAAAATTTTCGCATTTTCGTCAAGAAATATTCCCTGTAAGATTTAAGAACATTGAAAACAGGGAAGACTTTTAAATAGGGCCTCAAATATAGCCAATTTTCCCCCCAGATTTTGTGTTTACAAGCGAGCGTCCTCATTATTCACTGGCATTGTTTTCAAGTTTCATATACACGTGCACATTTAGCAAAAAGATAGAATTTGCATCAAAAAAGACCCTTGGTTAAATCTCCGGGATATGCTAATTACCGGGTAAAGAGATTAGTGATACATTATATAACATCAGAGCAACTCTTTGTGAGAGTTTCTGTGATGTTATAACCCGAGTAAGATAATCAAGTATTGCATCCTACACGATGAGCCGTGACGTTCACGGTTTCGGCTCTCACCGCTATCTGTGATGACAAGGCAATTATCAGCATATTCCGGATATTTCTTCGGAAAGTAATCGAGAATTTTTTTTGATGCAAATTTATATCTTTTGCTAGATCTTTTAATCTTACAATCTTAAGAGCCAGTTGTAAATGTAATTTTTGTATATCTTAGGGTTTTACTATATCTGTTATTTTTTTCCCTTAAGGTTTTAAACTTTTTCTTACCGCTTTTAGTTTTTAATTAATTCAGTGGGATTTGGGCGGGTGTAGCTTTTGTGCATTGACGGATATATTACTGTTATTTGTTTTCATACATTTATGATCTCTTGAAATTATTCTTTATTCAAATGCATTGTATCTTTATTGACTTAGTATTTTATTGTCATGCGTTTTATACATGAGCCTCTGGCTCGGATGATCGGGGAAGCCCCATCCCACGTATTGACGTTAATAAATTGATTGATTGATTGATTGATTGAACGTGTGATGTGTTAAAGTTTGATCAAGTAATAAATGGTCTCACGTTACCTCAAAAATAGTATTACAGCTCCAGCAACAGTTATCAGAAGGGTAAAACCTTTCATATTTGAAGATAGAAGGTGGAACGTTGAGGGAGCTCTTCATTCAGTAGTTTACAGATAGACGTAAGGCAACTAATATGGTAGGCACATGTTAAAAACTAATTAAGTTTAAGGCGACGTTTCGGTAACGAATTTCAAACAGGAACGATAACACTATTTACAGAATAAAGGCAAATGGCTTTCTCTTCATCCCACTCTGAGTACTGACCAAAAGAAAAAAAAGTTCAATAAATTTTATGATGTCTTGTCGTTCCCATTATCACTGTATGGAAATCGTTCAATGATAAACTAAAGCCTAAAACTTCAAATTAATTTGTTCTAAAATATTTCGGCTGAATCGCTCCTCTCCATCAGTGGAAAGTGCTTGTTTACACCTTCCTAAGAGGGCGTGTCTTCGAAGATTGCCTAGTGAAAACCTACATAGTACACTCAACAAACGAGATAACTAAAGACAAGCTATATAATTATATAGTCTCTATCGTCATTATTATATGAATATCTAGTATGAGAAAAGGTAAAACTAAGCAAGCCGTACCTCAGGTTGATATCAAGAACAATAGACAAAGCTGTAGATTCAAACTCATAGTCAAAGCTATAAGACTTGCTGATTGACTGGAACTGAGAGTGGCTTAACGTTCCTGCTTTAGACTGCGTCGACTGGCCGGAGTGTCTCAGAAGCCAATAGGTTTGAGTATATGTTTCAGGGATCATTAATAATTTATGAGCTCAACAAGCTATCACGTCCGCTAAATTCCGTCACGTGCTTCTGTTTTAAACCCCGATAAAACGCTCTCAAACTTTAAAAATTTCATCCTCATTAGTATTCTTTATATAACAAGACGCTACGGAGTGTACACTTCGGCTTCGTGGTTGTGGAACTGATTAATTGTAAATGCAGAGGAATAGTGAGAATGAAATATGGCAAGAGTAAGGTGTTAATTTGTGAAATTGTGGGATTTGTCAGGATATTCTGAAAACAGAAATATATATCCAAGAGTCCTGTTTGAAGTACAGACAACACTGGATATGAAATCCCTGAATTTGATTCCTTTCATTGGCATCCACATAAGAATTAGCTCCATCACATACAACATATTTGTACGCTTACAATAACCATAAATTAATGTTATTGTTCTTTTTCTATCCAAAAGATTTCTTTCCTTCTTGAATATAAATTCTGTATCCATGACACCTTAGAAATCCTGAATATCTATCTTTATCGCTAGTTGTGGGCAACAACAAAATGCCGTAGGGGCAACGTTTCAGCTCCGATAGAAATAATTCTTTTGATACTCTGGGTCTCAAATATTCAGTGTTAATACAGATGAATTTAGGAGCACTTGGCTTGCCAATGTCAGTTTGACTGTGTATACACAGTAGTAGTGTATATAGTCATCTATCATAGGCTGCACAAGTTGCAATTTATGTAAAATTGCCCCTGAAACAAGCTCATTGATGCTCCTGGTTTTGCAAGATGACAAGTTATGAAAAATTTGATTTTCCTTTTGCCTGTTGCAGGAGCTCCCTATGAGATGCTCAGCACTAAACCTTGTTGATTCAGGTGATAGTCCTTGAGGACGACTGCATCGTCACATTTAAACCAGATGCACTTTTCACTCAATCCACAGCAGAGCTGGTACAAAACGGCGATTATCTGTTTTTTATTCAACCCTATGCTGTCTGCAGAATGTGAAGGGTCTGTCACTCCATCCTGAAATGCATCAAATAGCCTTGGTGCCCCAGAAGACACACAGACAAGCTTTAATTTGAGTCATACATTGGCTCAATTGAAGCTACCATATTTTCAGACTTTATAAATATCAGTCTTTAAGATTCTTAAGTTCTCCTTGAAACAGAATGAAAAGGAAAGAGCTAATTTTCTCTCATTTTCAATTTTTTAATCTTCAAATCATAAGAACTTGGCCCCAAATAGATATATGGGCAAGTCAAGGGAGTTAAACCTCATTAGTAATATATTAAATAATTAACACATGTGCAGTAGAAAATACCAACAACAAAATTTATGAAAAGCAAAAATGAGTGCAAGCATGGAAGTACCAGAAGCAGAAAATTCACTTCAATATCTCAGAGAGAAAATGCAGCTTTAAATATGACTGTGATCATTACTTTTTTAAGTATTTTCACTTTTGTGTGCATATTTGCAATTCTGTAGTATGTACAAGTGTGGGGACTGTAAAGGGAAGGATTTTTCATGGTTAGGGTTACCTCAAAGAAACACCAAGTCATCTGTAATATGAAACACCTTGTACCATGACGGGCTTAGGCTACAAAAAAAATTCTGACCAGGAGGTCTTCTAATCTCGTACATTACTTGTCACCGCCTGCCGGAAACAATCAATGAAGCCCTTTTTTTGTCTCAGCATCTTGTTTCATTTGTTAGATTTACTGAGGTTGTCGCGACTGAATATTTCGCGTGTGAATATTTCGCTAAAGTTTCTGTCGCTTTACTGCATAACGCTGGTTGCATTTGTGAAGCTATGAGCAAAATGGCTAGATTTCTAATTACTCCTGGCAAGTGTTAAATCTGCTTTAATTTAACGGGAAGATGCCGGCAAAACGAATCCGTTTTAACCTACGTCAAGTTCGACCACTACACTGCTAAACGAGAGTGGCAAATTATTTCTGTAGGAAATCCTTACTTGGTTATCGACTTTGGTAAGTTTAGCTTTGTTTAGCCGAGTAATTGATGGTAAGTCGTGATTTTTAATGTTTCGGTTTTTTGTCGATGAAAAATACCGAGAAAAAATATCGAGCCGAAATTATTTTTTTCGCACGTGTTCTCTGATGATGCATTTCACATAATTTTTGATAATGTATTACAAAAAGATTCTGTCCAGATTTCTCGATATTTTGTCAGTTTCACTCTATCACACGCCGCCCAACAAACGATCGCTAGCCTCTAGCAATTTGGCGCCGGCTTTCCTATTTTGCTTTTGCATTTTGATCACCGTCTCATGAAAGTGCTTTTAATTATTTGTGGCGGGAAATATGTACCGCGCGCGTTTGTTTGGCGCCCAGATCATTGACATCAGTGGAAGAGACTCCAGACAGGTAAGAAAACTTAATAATTATATCTGTAGCAATTGATGTTTAAAATTATAATTCTGGATTATTCTGTTCTAGTTCAACACTCGAGAGAGTCAGCTCTTTTCTCAAAAAAATTTCGCAGACAAGCAGCCTCGCTGGGTCATGCAGGGTCCCCTTGTTTCCTGAGCTTTTGTTATCTGCGTTGCAGATATCCTGGGTAGTTTATACCTGAAATCTACAGTTAACTCAAAAAATGCTCTAATCAATGCTGTAGTATCCTGGGTAGTGTATACCTGAAATCTACAGTTAACTCGTAAAAATGCTCTAATCATTCCTGTAGTATCCTGGGTAGCGTATACCTGAAATCTACAGTTAACTTGCAAAAATGCTTTAATCATTCCTGTAGTATCCTGGGTAGCGTATACCTGAAATCTACAGTTAACTTGCAAAAATGCTTTAATCATTCCTGTAGTATCCTGGGTAGTGTATACCTGAAATCTACAGTTAACTCGTAAAAATGCTCTAATCATTCCTGTAGTATCCTGGGTAGCGTATACCTGAAATCTACAGTTAACTCGTAAAAATGCTCTAATCATTCCTGTAGTATCCTGGGTATCGTATACCTGAAATCTACAGTTACCTCGTAAAAATGCTCTAATTGATGCTGTAGTATCCTGGGTAGCGTATACCTGAAATCTACAGTTAACTTGCAAAAATGCTCTAATCATTCCTGTAGTATCCTGGGTAGTGTATACCTGAAATCTACAGTTAACTCGTAAAAATGCTCTAATCATTCGTGTAGTATCCTGGGTAGCGTATACGAAAAACATTTTCCCGGCCTTTTAGGAAGCGGCTTAAATAGTTTCAAAGTAGCAGGGCAGTCACAAAACTGAATTCTTGAGTTTACCTCCATTTCATACTATAACTTACTGCCCGAGACTGAAAAAGGCGCAATGTAAAATGTTTATGGCGTTTTATTATTACCAAAATAGTAATTAGTGTCTCGGAAGAGGGTTAGCCGAGCAGAAAAAGATTTAAACCTTGCTTTAATCGGATATTGCGGTTACTTTCATTTCAGTTTATGGTAGCTTGAGTTACTCTTTTGTGGGCAATTTACGGAAGTCCTAGGGTATTCAGCTAACACCTCAAGAGCCTAGAGCTGTCAGACCTTGGTTTTGAATTACTTATGCAAATTAGCTGGCTGCACATTGAATGTGCAGCCAGCTAATTTGCATAAAATTTTTTCGCGCTTCAAAGCTCGTCATGCACTCCTGTTTTGGCTCATCTAATTCTTTATTCTAGAAGTATAGGGGGCATCTTGGAGTCAAGAGCCTCCATATTACAAGATTCTGCCTACACCCCTGAATAAGTACTGAATAAGGCATCACATACATTTAACAGATGTTATTTCTAGAGTTTGGGTCTTTAGTTTTATATCATCTAGTCAAAAATGGAAACATACAATTTCATAGCCCTGGGTGGGATATCCATGGAATTTTATCAGTCGCAGAACTAGGGCACTGCACGGGGGTTGGTCTGGACACTGGTGGTTAGAATGAGTATCTCTGAAAAGTATGATCACTGGCAGAATCACTGCACTAAGGCTGCACATCTCTGGGCAACATGGCGTTCCTGAACCACAACTAACGTGAAATCGTATTGTTGCAAGTATATTGTCGCAAGAACTGCAATTATGGATATAAACAGACAAACATTTAGAATTTTGTTTCCCATCGTTTTATTCAAATCTTAAGCGTCGGACGTTTTGTACTCGGTCGCAACTTACATGAAGAGATTTTCCCCCAGCTATCCAGTATTGTAATAGAGGAGTTTTGCAGCTGTTACACAGCACCCCATCGAAGCTTGACGTGTCCCCGCGAAAGCCAAAACACGAAACAATGATCACTCATGGACCAAAAACCCTTCAAAACTGTGAATTATCTGCGACTTATTAGGCTTGAGACAAATCTCGCATATTGCACAGAAGACTTTGTCTTTTCTGTACTCTACATAGATAGAACAGATAACTAAGACGATGGTAATTTTCAAAACAGGCGCCATTTTTCTTTGCTGCATTCGCTGCGATCCAGTACCACCACAAACTTCCGTCCAGCGGCTCGCGCATATAACTCGCAACGTTACCACTTGCTGTTGAAGGATGACATTTTATTTCATTTCAGGTGACCTATGAATATTAATTGTCAGCGCAGCAACTGACTCAACAAATGGTGGGTGAATATTTCATGTTCTTTCAAAATAACACTCACAGTAACCAATTTAATATCAGCCAAAAGTTCAGTGACACAGCCGTAATATTGGCTATAGCAGTGTCCAAGCGTTGCACCCAAGACTTGCCAGTTGTGACAGTAAGCAAGGCGCGAGTACTGGATTTTTGTTTATCTACCATTCGGCCATTCCAGAAAATTGTTTTCAAAGAATACTTTTTCAGTGGAATAGTTGACTTTGGGGTACCGTTGCAATTAACTTCCTCTCTTCTTCAGCATTTTTAGGCTTCCGAAAAGCTCTGGAACAAGACGCCATGTCCTCTTCAGTTAGTGGCGTTCGTAGACTGGAAAAATTCTAAACACGTGTGGGATTTGATTTCCTTAAAATGAAAATGGGCTTTATACCCCGATAAAACCCTCCCGCTCGTACATTAAAACATTACGTTATAAGGTGTCGCTTTTTCTGCATGAGTAGGTAGTTAAAAGCCTATTTCCATCCCGGATTTTCATCAGCTTTAAATGGTATTTATAAGGCACTCTGACCCCTTTGTGCATTTATTAAAAACCAATTTTGAACAGAGAAATATATTCACGTACTACTTCAAAATTCACCTTGGTTTTTGATGAGTATTTGGATCAAAAATAAAGTGATTGCAATTTTCAAAATAATCGAGAAATTTATTCAACAGCACATGTATTCAAATATTTCAAATAGCTGAAATAGTGAGCAACCTTGCTGTAAGTCCCATATATTTATTATTTATGCGTGCAACAATCTCATATTGTTTCATACAAATTGTTCACGAATGGAGTCGAAACATCTATACATAATAAATCTATGGGGCTATGCACCCAATTAAGTATCCATGTTTCTTAAACCGAATTGAGATGATTTTACATTCATGTTTTAAAACACAGCTTTTTTAATAACGGTTTTCCAAAGTTCATCTCTATGATTTTTAGCTTCAAACTTAACGCTCATATTTGTTAATCAGGAAGTGATGATTTTTGTTATTCACACTCTTTAACTTGCATAGCGAGAAAAGGGCACCTTGGGTATACTTAACAAAAGACTACACTACCATGAAACTGACAGTGGCCCTTTAAATTTCAACGCAATCCTCGAAAACATTACTCACTTTTCAACGCTTATAGCTACAAGGCAAATTGACAGAAAAGTAAGAGATCAATGAATTCAAAAGACGTTTCTTTTCCAAGCAATTTCTATGGGACTGACGGTTTTAAATTACTCTTCACTTAATGAATGAATAATGAAGGAAATAAGGTTCCGTATTTATTCGAATAAGCGCCCAACCTCGAATTAGCGCCCAGCTCGAATAAACACTCATCCTAAAGGCAGAAAAAGTTACTACGGGCGCAGCCTCGAATAAGCACCCACCCCACCTCACCCTCCTGCCCCTCCCACTCAAACGCAAATAAGCTGTATCTGCTTTTTGGGCGACTAACCTATTTGCCGACGTTACGATGCCCGACATCGCGGAGATAGCACCAGAGAACTCACTTATTGACTTGAGTGACAATGAGATTGAACTTGAAATTGAATAAGTACAAAATAGTAAGAGACTTTCCCAAAGACGGCCGAGTTTTTTACAGAAACCTTGCGTTGTTACATCTTCGTGTTTTGTCATTACCGCACATTGGTTGCTTTGTTGCAAAATAAACCATTCTACACTTGCTGAAAATGGTAAAAATTCAATAAGCGCCTTCTCTCAAGGTCCAAAAATTGAATAGGCGCCCAAGGCGGTTAATTGAATAAATATGGTAAGCGGTGGAATTCCACAAAGGGCGACCAACGTTGCCTAGAGCACAGTACCACTAGGGTATGTGCAAACAATTGACTCGAGCCTGACAGATATGAACCAGTTGGCGGAAACCAGTCGACACGGTCGTTTCGCCAACGTCCTGTTCGCCAACTTCTTAAGCCGTTTCGCGAGGTCAGTTCTCTAACGTAACTGTGTCGCCTGATCAGCAGCAGAAAGAAAGGGGACTATGTAGATGCGTATCGCAGTCTTTTGTATTATGGCTGAGAAAACGAAGTATATAACAGTTGTGTTTTAATTTTATCTTTGGTTTAAATTTTATTCTCCTTTGTTTCTGGGTATGGGAATGAATATTAATGACTTTGAAACGAAGGAAAATAAAATTATACCAAGGATGAAGCGCAGCGCTCGTGAGGCGATAGCGAAACGGCTCGTGGGAGAATCGACGGGTAAACGTCGACACCACCGAAGAAAGCCACTTTAACACTAGTGCAGCTGCCACCCTTGAGAGTGTCTATACGTAGCTGGTAAACTCCTTTTGTAATTATGAAGCGCTATTCATCCTCGAATCTTCAACGCTTTTTCGTGATTTATACTCCCCAGTTTCAAAGCCGAGTGTGAATTTTAAGAATGTGAACCTGAACAAACGGGAAACAAAGAACTCCACCACCACCTATTTGTAGATTTACCATCTGTCTACTGTAACCGCCTTCAGGTCGTAAACACTCGTGACAATTATACTCCTTGTCATTAGGCTTGTTAAAAAGAAGGGAATCATTTTTTTAATTGCTCTTTAATTTCAAGTTTATATAGCATCACTAGTGCGGTACAAGTCGTGCGATCTCTTTATGTTAAGCACATTAACAACACACAATATTCCATGCAGTCTAAATGGAATTTCTTAAAGAGTAAACCCTTCTGCAACAAGTAAGGATTATAATTTACGTGCTGTGTCTCAAAATATGCGCTATGAGTATTACATTGGCCATTTAATTATAAAACTGTATGAATGTGCATTTAATGATGTCAAAACTGCAAAAATGTGTGGATTATGTCTGAATTCCGTTCGGCAACCACTTGGGAATAAAATAAGGGTAGGTCAGATCTCCGCGATCCTTCCTTTTCCGGTTTAGACTTTGCAATTTAGGCTGGACAACTTGCATTAGCTTACTATAGTAACGGTTAATAAGATTGACAGCGTTGGTATCCTCAAGGAAGTTGCCGTAGTCAAACAAGCGGTCGAGGCGGAATATTCCAAGCGTATTGAAAGCACTGGAATGGATCTGAAATTTCCAAAAACATTGATAATTTAAACTTGCACTAACAATGTCATCATGGTCTGTTCTGGAATACAGTAAATATAGAAGGCGATGATCCAAAGAAGGGACTGAGCATGAAATTCGAATCAATGCAAAACTTTGATAGCACAGGTTTTGGTGATGAACTTTTATTAACTACAACTACCGAGAAGTCACTATAACAGCTATTAAGGTATGCAAATTATAACTTTGACACAAAGATTTTTCGCTCTTTCTGTTTTTTTAACAGCAGCGGGATTAGTTACGTCGGTAGAGCGCTTGACTGCATAATGGAGGTCATGGGTTCGATTCCCGGGGCCGGACCGATACTCTGGGTCTTAAAAATAAATTAAAGGTACTCCCTTTGAATTCCTGGGATGATCATGTAAGATGGCGGTCGCATCTCCAGTTGGAAACGTAGAAAATAGTGTCCCCAAATAGTACTTTCGCGCTAAATACATTCATTGATGCTCAAATAGAGTGAGTTTTTTGTCAAGCCACCTTTCGATGTTAAAATAATGAATCAAAATAACAATTTTTTGCAAGAAGAATCCCACTTACCGCGGTTGTCAGCCTGTTTGGTAGGCGGTAAACTGAAAATTCTCCCATTTCTACCCTGGAGTCGTTGTAAAGCTTGGTCGGTTGGTTTGGAATGTATTGTCCATAGTCAACTACTACGTAATTAACTGCAGCGTGGTATATCGTCACGTGGGAGAGAAAGCGACTTAGAATTTCGCAAAGCTCCCTCCTGCTACCGATGCTTTTAGGGAAACCTTGAATCTGTTTAAAATCATAACACAAGAACACAAGTGGATACCTTTATTAGTGCAGTCTGAAATGTTCTAATTGTCAGTAGTAGGCTCTTCACTCAGTTGAGTGACAGAATTGCTGTTAAATCACTGAATACTCTAAGCAGCTCCAACACTGTCTGCCCGAGACTCAGTCTTTCAGTCTAATGTTTTTGACTGAATTCACCCTCTCCCATGTCCAAATTCTTTGCCTTAACACACTGTTTTTCCTCTGATTTGCCACACCCCTAGCTTGCGTCGTAGACGTTATCTAATCCCGGTTAGTAACGTCTGCGAAGCGGCCTCGATATCCTTGTTCTGGGCTCCCAACGGATTCAACGAATTACCGGAAGTGAGTTTAGAATTTCCCTTCAACCTTATTTGTATTTCGACATTGCCTTTTTTAACAGGCCAATCATGGAACGTACTCAAGCCCTCAGGTAACACAGGTGAGGCCCCAGAACAAAGATTTCGGCTCTGTTCTGCTGACGAATTTAACCAGAGTTTAGTTTAAACGGTGGCGTAGGATACCACATCCACTTTTAGCTTTCGCAGAACTGGCTGTACAACCAAGCTCTGATCAGGAGGAAGATTTTAGATTTTTAAGGGAAAGAACAAGCAAAGAAATAAATGTCTGAGATTTTGAAAAGTTGGGTTTCTCATGTTTCACCATATACCTTTGTTTAACGTTGGGAAACACAGTGATCGGTAAAATTTAATACACAGCGGCAGCTGAAAAAATTCTTGCGTAAACATTAAGGTAGACTGATGAACTGTTTTTCTCCGTGTCCGAGATTTTTCGCCAAGAATGCTCCGTTCATGCTGTTTTGCAAAGCCCTCGAACAGAATGAAGAATGAAATATTTCCCTTCGATGATTTTCATTGGTATGAGAATACGCTTTAATTCTTTTTTCATCTTTTCTTGGAATATATCAGGGGCACCAAACCACCGAATGTTTCCGAATGCGTCAGAGGTGTCTAAAATGATTTTCTTTTTGCTTTAGAAGCCTTTTTGGGTTATTTGGAGCTGGTCAAAAAACTACTTACCTGTTTGGATGTCTTAGGGGAACTTTGGACAACGTCTGTAAAGTTTTGCAGGGTTTTCCGTCTCATTTGAAACTGTTAGCTACCCTGATTGGTCCTAAACTAAATTTCGAGGACATGGAACAGCTGTATTTTCATTAAAAGTATAGAAAATTCTGGAGGACGTTTTGTCCCTATATATACACTGAAATTTCCAGGCACATTTTTATTAACTGTTACAAAGTCAATAACTTGGTAGTAATAATGTGAAAAACTTAACTTCCAAAAATCGTCGGTGCATAAGTTAGGAAAAAAACCTGAAAATCCGATATTCGGAGTTTTAGAGCTTAATATATGAATGGAAGAGTTACCCATAAGAGATTTCTCGGCAATAACTGCTTCTTCGAACAGTTATTTTACGGGAAAAAAAGTCGTTGGTTGCCCCTGATGTATCTTATATAGTCTTTACCCTGCCAATGCCGCCATTCGGCCCTGTTCCGTTTAGAGACAGTTCATTGACGTAATCTTGAAGTTCCGTATCTTCCTTCACGTCTTTGTCGTCCTCATAATACCTAATATAAAATTATATATTATCAATTTGAGTTTTAAGATTGTCTTGTCTTGCTTGACCACGGTTGTTGCTTTTTGTGTACCTCATCGACTTTAAGGCTGTTTAATTTACTGGGTTTCAATTTCTGCTCCTTGACAATTGTGGCCTTTTATGATTCGTTGGAAGAATGTAGTGATATGGTATTTGAAAGGTGGCCCGTTAGAGGCTAGTACAGGGTCTTTGTCTACAGCTATTTGCTGTCTAAAACGTTTCTTTGCGTTTCTTAAATTCCAAAAATAATGCCCCAATTTTATTATTATTTAAGGCTCATAGGCACTGAAACTGTCTTCTGTCTTCTTTTACTATCAAGCTAAGGTTCGCTAGGATGAA
The DNA here is from genome assembly GCA_942486035.1 of Porites lobata. Taxonomy (NCBI): domain Eukaryota; kingdom Metazoa; phylum Cnidaria; class Anthozoa; order Scleractinia; family Poritidae; genus Porites; species Porites lobata. The sequence continues at coordinate 912,356 of CALNXK010000005.1, forward strand.
CATGGATCAAACTTCAAGAAATTTGGCCAACGTTCTCCAGTCAGTTTTACGCCATTGCCTGCAAATGTCATGATTAGTTCTCTCTGATAAAATTCTCATAACCCTGCAGGTCATGTTATGGATGGGTAGAGGCACTAACTAAATGACTTCAACACGGGATTAAAAAACAGTGATATTGCTCCGTTAAAATACTGCCACTGGGCAAAATAACTTATTTAGGTCCAGTTTAAGCAACATTAAATAAGTATTAAATTTGAAGATAGTTTTAAGTCAGATTTAAGGATATTAAACATGACTTAAAAGCAAAGTTTATTTTAAGTCATGTTTACGTTTAAGTTAAATGCATATTAAAACTAGCTTTATATTTAAGATATATTTAGGTCACTTTAAACATCCCTAAATCACTGTAAGGATTTACTTACATTTAAGTCTTCTTAAATATGTCATTAAACGGAATGAAAGATTTAAGACAAATTTAAGTCTTCTTAAATATATCATTAATTATAAACGGACTGAAAGATATAAGACAAATTAAAGTTTTCTTAGATATGCCAAAAATTTAATACCAGATTAAGTCGTATATTATTGATTTAAAGGTAAAAAAAATATTAAATCATAATTATTGAAATGATAATTTAATAATAATACTTTTATTATTTATTATTATTAAATCTTTTCCAGAATTTATTCCAAGTCCATTGAAGCCTCTTTTAAGCCTAGTTAAGTCTGCTACACACTCTTTTCCCCAATCCCTTACAAGAAATTATCCTTCTCCATCCATGCATACATGTATTGGCCTTTGGCTTAAAACTTTCTGCCATTTTGGAATAAGGTGCACAAAAATTGAACATTAAAATGGTGCCAGCTTAAAACGAAAACTGAAAACACTTCTAAATTGTTCACCACCAGTCGTCGACCAAAGTTTCCGACGGCGCTTTCGCGATCGAGGGACACACTGGTTTCTGGTATGTCGTCGGTAAGAAGATGAATGAGCAAATGACTTTCCACAAGTATCACACTTATTGCTAACAGCCTACACAGAAACCGGAGTTTCTGAACTGAAAGAAAAAACTTCATTGTCTGAGTCAAGCGAACTCATGTTGATCGTCTCCTTGAACGAACGCGCGCGCGAATGCGCGAAAAATATTCTCCCACGCATGTCAAATCAGACAAGGTACGTCAGCAATAAAACGCCAATCAAATGTCCACAGCTACAAACGCGGAATGTTTGATCACTGTTTTGACAGCGTCTTCATCAGTTCACTTCGAAAAGTTGTGGTGTTGGTCGCGAGCTTTTGCCCTGGTTTTTACAACCGAATCATGGCTACATGCAGTCCTTTTCAAGAAAGACAGCTTGTGCTTATGGAAAGTACGAACAGGAGATTGGATTCATTTTTAGCGAGCCAGAAGAAACTGGAAGAAAAAAACGCAACGCTTCAGCAAGAAAACGTCAAGTTGCGAACTGAACTCTTAAAACAGGAGAGACTAAATAACACCAAACGCGGCTCAAAACGTAAACGTACAGAATAGAATCCAAAGTAGAAGTTCCTATGGATTTAAAGGTAGGTTTACGTACTTATTTTATTGCTTTGATGTTATAAGAAAAGCTTCTCATCACGAGAGATCAGAGTTTGTGCTTATTGTTTTAGAGCTGACCGTGTGATAGCGTGTCTTCAAAGGCGCCGACATGCCTGTGTTGTAAAACATCACAGGAGCCTACAAACCCACAATGTATTCCCCTTCGCGCCCAATTTTAGTATTTAAGAAGTGAGAACATATATTTATTTCACAATTGAATAAAACGAGATCGATGGAGAAAGTTGCTGTTGGAAGCAACCGATAATGATCAATGATGTGGTTGATCTCAAAGCAGAAGCCATAAACAGGGTTATTGGTTATATGCTTCTGTTTCAATTTGCAGGGTTCGCACAGTCTTGAAAAGTCCTTGAATTTCATTTTTTCCTTGAAATTCTATGAAAGTCCTTGAAAAGTCCTTGAATTTTCTTCAACTGTGAATGTAGTGTCCTGGAAAGTGTTTTTTGATGCTTTTTGGTTGTCCAAGACAGAATATGAATCATAGCTCAAAGGATTTAAAGGTTATTTACACAAAATGCTCAATGTTTCATGCAATAATTAACTATCAATTTAAGACAAGTGAACTGAAAAATGTAAAGAAGTTGGTGAAGCAAACAGTTCAAGCCTTAAAGACTTATTAGAATGGACTGGGAATGTGCATTTTCGTAGAATCTGTGAAATTATATTCCTAATCATAACTATAACAAAATTGTCAAATCTGATTGGCTATCAACTGCCCTGATTTCATCCCTAATTGGACAGTTTAATAGGACAGTACGTGTCATGCCTAAGTAATTGGACAGTACGCGCCATCACGCGCGCGCTTAAATGGCTTTTTTTTCACTGCTAACAAAACAAAATTTTGAATTTCTTGTCTTTCGATTTAAAAAATAGCCTATTATGACACAAATTTTGTTGAAGTTATGATTAATTGGTAACAGAACTTCTTGTCGTCCAATTCGGTCTGTAATCATACTTGTGATTAAACAAATCGGACTCCCGCTACGCAGTCGTCCGATTTTTATAATCACTCGTATGATTACAGACCAAATTGGACTCCACTCAGTCCTGTTACCATTACTAATAGGTGGTCCTTGAAAATCTAATGTGTCCTTGAAAAGTGGTTGCAATTTTTTGCATGAACCCCCATTTACCCAGCGGCTATTCATACAGGACCTGTACACCGACTTATATTTGCTATTCATACGGGATTAAGTCTCTTGAAATTTGTGGTCAGTAAATTCCCATGAAAGTGTAAGTCTCTTCAACCACTGTTCAATTTTTTAAGGAAAAAATTCAGGGCAAAATTTTAAAAGGAAAACAAAGATCAGTGTGGCAAGATTGAGAACCAATCCTGGGGTGTAGAATCTATAGCTAGTAGCCTAACCACTCTACCATGGAGTACTGACTAGGTAGAGTTTGATTTTCATTCATAAAACAGCAACCATAACCCTAAATAGGAGTCAACCGTCTAGAGTCCGTGCTTAATCCAGAGTGCCCATAGAAAACTGAAATTCTCTAGTCACTCAGGAGCAAAAGTCAGTTGCCAGGGGTGACTATGCACTACCACTGATTCATTGTTTTTTTGTTTGTTTTTTTTTTTTTAACCAAGAAGCTCTCTTAGGAGAGAACAGCCCTGACAAACTTAAAAAGCAAGCTTGACAGAGCCCATTATAGAAGCCTCACCCCTCATGCCAAAGCATTGGCAAAGCCCAGGTTTGAAGGTGATATATCAAAGAGGCCAGCACCCGATGGTCCATCATGGGCCGTGAGACAGGCCATTGCTCAATAATAGGCTTTCTTATCTCAACTCAAATTTTGCATAAACCAGCATTGAGCAACCTGGTCCTTAGTAAAATATGGCTATTTATTAAAAATTTAAGTCAGTGAGTGGAACCTTGTTTATACAGACTCAGCAAGACTGGCGGCAATAAATATTTAAATGAAAAAAAAGGAGTGTGGATGATAAAAAAAATTGATATCTACGAGGTTGACTTTCAAAAATGCCATCTATTGTGGCTTTCTTAAAAGGGTAGCTTATATGATGAACAACATATATAAGTACTAACTTTGATTTTCAAAGAGAAAGAGACTTGAAGAAAGAAAATAAGGCTTGAGTTTGTAATATTCATTTGAGAAATCTGGGATCAGAAGAATGGGATAACCAAAAAGTTTGTTTGAGATATTAATCAAGGTTCAACTGATATTTGGTTAACTGTAGAAAACAAGCTGCAAGATGTAGTCATTGATTACACTTAAACTTTTCCAAATTCTCAAGCTCTCATAATAATTATTTAATACATATTGTGTAAATATTATATGTCAGTTTTTTGCTGTTTACAAATTTTTTAGTAGCATTATTGATAAATGTACATTTAGCTCTTTTGCACTCAATCCACAGTTCAGCTATTTCATAAGTTTTGTGCCCTTTGGCAAACATTAATAGCCCACCAAACAAACCTATGAGGCATTTGCTTTTTGTTGTTGGTGTTTCCTTAAATGGATTTAGATATCTTTTTAATATAAGAAACAGGCATTTTTGTCTGGACTTTATTTTATAATTATAAAATCAACTCTCTATAAGACAGACACCTTTGGGACTGGCATTACTAACTAGCTGTCTGTCGAATAAAGAGAGTAGAGAAGCAGGGACCAACTCTAGATGTCCGTCTTACCGAGGTGTTTGTCTTGTAAAGGTGTCCGGTACTACCAGAAGAAATGAACAGTTTTGAACCATAAGAAATGTATTGGAGACGGTAGTTTTACCAATTACAATTCTTTATGCTGTCGTTATTAGTGTTAAATATATTTAGATCTCTGTTTTAGTGTTTTCTTAAAATTATGTGCTCTTTGTATTTTCAAAGGCCGATGAATTTCGTTGTAGTATTTTTTTAAAAAGAATTGTAACCATCTCTATTAAATAAAATAAAGTGAGTTGAAAGCGGAAAATACTGCTTGTCTTCATTGTGTAGGGAAAGGGATTGACTTAAAAGGGATAGATTAATTTCATTTTTTCAAAAGTACGCTCCTGCTTAAACTAAACGTTTCAAGAACATTTAAGCTTGATTTAATGCAACCAAAACAAGGCGTTTCACACAATTAAACAGCTGATTAAACCTACCTTAAACTTTAGCCTTAAAGCTGCTTTAAGCTGGGTTTACGTTAAATTAAAATTTGGGTTTAAGGAACTTAAACGTCCACTTAAACTTATTAAACCCAAGTTTAAGACAAGATTAATTCGTGTTTAAGAACACTTAAATTTTATTTTTCTTCTTGTCTGCGTTGCATGAATTACGTCTAGAACTGAGGACAAGCCAAGTACAACTGCTAAACAGTAGCCTGCTATCTTCAGTGATTGAAATAAAGAGAATTAAACAAAGACGCATATTAAATCTCTGCTTTTGTACTGGAAGGAGAATGGTGAACTGCTCGATTGAGTGCTCCTAAGCTGAGGCAAAGATTATCCTTTCATTTTATTCTATCCATTACATCAGAGTGCTCGCTTACATTGTAACGTAATCCTTCACCATCTGTTCAATGACTTCCAAAATCTTATAGCCGTCATCTCGAAAAGGAAAGAAGGGAAGAAGTCTTTTATCATTGAGTCCGCGTTTCTAGTGAAATAAGATAGGCAAATGAGTTTCTCCGTTTGCTTAATGAGTAATTAAAGATTTCTTTGCAATACAGTTTGCTTTGTTAAGCTTTTATACAAAAGGAATGTCTGCGTCTCAGAGACAGAAATTCCATACTGACGAAGAAGTAAATTAATGTAATAAATCCGGCAGCCCCCCTCCCCTCAGAAAAAAATCGGGGAGAGAGAGATCTCCCCAATTTTTTCTGGGAGGGGTGGGCTGTACACAGGATCTGATAGTCATGGGGTTTCAGAACTCCTGCCCAGATTCCAGGCAGATTTTACGTCATCAGCATGGAATTTCTGTCGCTGAGGTGCAGACTTCTCTCTAGTCTCCTGGCGAAACGTCCCAAGCGGCGTGTTTTCGCAGGCTAATGAGAACGCAGCATAAGAGTGGAGTAATGAAATATGTTGGGCTGTTCCAATTAACTTTCAATTAAATTACAATGCACAGGTCACGGTTCTTACACTGAATCGTCTACTGTTTATAGGTGTGTTTTTAAAGCAGCTTTTCTCTGTTGTTGGGTTCTGAAATCTATTAGAGAACCAGCTTTCCACAGCTGCATTCCCTTCAGGTTACGTGCAGACAGTGTGTCAACTGAATATTTTTGTTGATCTTTTAATAGAATAAACTGGTTAGGGTTACATTATGATATGTAAGGGATAGAGCTGATTAGAGATTGAGTTTCGAGTCAAAGGGAATTCTTGATACGAACTTTATGCAAAATATATAAAAAAATGTAGCAAAAGCTTCATTCACAGGCGAGTTCTACTGACGTACCTTAATATTGGCTCGGTAGTCGGTTATTTTCCAAGTAGATAAAGGGTATGTGTCTTTAAGCATTCTGAATGACCCCTTGTTTCCATATGCAAACAGTTGGTCTGTGAGTCCGTTTTCGTTTACAAGGTTGGGAACTCCAAACGTATTTGGAACAGTCAGCTCTCTGCAGTGAAACCTGAGGATTTGGTTCAGTGGATGTTGTTTTGACAGAGTCCTTTTAAGAATTACGCAGAATGGCTCAATCATAAAGTGGACCTAAAAAAGAAATAAATACATAAAATACACCCTTTTAACACTCTCTAAGACACTATAAATTGGACATTAAAAAGCTTTGTACTCGGAAATGCTTGTTTTCTTCGATCTGCAAGCGTGCGTGTAAGGCAAAAATGAAATTGGTGTCCACGGATGGCTAACTTACTGACATACTATCTCTTGCGAAATACAATTACAGTCAAACCAGGTCAAGCGTTCCCGTCGCTAACGAACTAATGAATTCATTCCCGGAAAAATGATTTCGTTTGTTGATTCAATAATCCATTCATAAAATGAACAATCCAATAGTCATATTTAGCCTCGATTCCATAATCGAATGTTGATTCGATTACTGTTTTTTGAAAAATTACACTTTCCACTAGTTGACCTCAGAATTTTGCTTTTTCCTCTTTTTTTTCTGAGAGTCGAGTGCTGGCGAGTTCTGAAGTTCAAACCCAAACAAACTGTTACATGTACGCCAGTTTGCTGCCAATAATCAGTGCAACAGACCAAGGCCTGACCTCTTAGAAAACACGACGGTCAAACTGAGGTCAGTGTATGTGCGGTGATTGGTGGATTTCGATCCCTTTGTCAGTTTCTTTGCGTTTGCGGTCTGTCTATTTTAGCTGTTATTTTGATTAAAGGCAATGAAAAACGCAATCGTAAACGGCAGGAAAAGGGAAGCAAATACGATTGAACACAACAGACAAGAATAAAGAACAGGTAGATTTTGTTCATAAACCAAATCAACATTTGATTATTGAATCGAGGTACAATTTGACCGTTGGATTATTCATTTTATGAATGGATTATTGAATCAACAAACGAAATCATTTTTCCATTAATGAATTCATTAGTTTGTTAGCGACGGGAACGCTTGACCTGGTTTGACTGTAATGTTTTGCTGCGACGAGATTGACTGTAACTTGTTGAAAATTGATCATACCCTTCCGAGGTGCTCCACAATCTGAGCATATCCTATGTCAGTTACTTGAACGTTGAGCTTGGCCATCATCCAATTGTCTCCGTCATTTGGAGTGTAAACTGCTGAATCTAAGCAAAGTTTACAAACACCAGGTTACCAGTTGACATCTCTGGACATGAACAATGACACTGATATCACTAATGTCAATGAGAGGCAGCGTTGCTGGCACAGATTGCTAAACCGGGGGGGGATTACTCCCTTTAATGGGCTATACGGTTAGGCTACGCCAGAAAGGGATACCTCTTGTGGGTAGGGTAGGGAATTATGTCAGTTTGGTCCGTAAAAAGGCCCTAAAAGACTAGTAGATGCATTTTATGGCGCTAAAAAAAAAAAAAAATCGAGAAAACGTTCTGGTTTGAGGTTATTCATATCTTAAGGAGAGCGTATTTACAAAAGGTTGAAAGGGACGCAAATTTCTAAGCAGGTTATGTGGAAGGGTACCATTTTTCAATAGAAGATATACGAAAGGGGCACTATTCTACCAAATAACTTGAGGGGGTTGGAATCGAACTTGGGGCGGAGCGTCTTTGTTAAAAACAGTTCTGAGGAATTAAGGCGGATGCCCCTGCGAAGAAAAACTAAGCACCCTTTTTCCGCTCTCTGCCCTTATCTCTCCTCTTTCTACCATTAATTTGCCTCTTTTTTGCACTCGATGCACGTGACTCTGAGAAAAGAAGGGCAACCACTCGCTGTCTAATACATTGAAGTATTTAACCTAAACGGGTTGTAAAATCAAGTTTCAATTGTTTTTGGTGTAGATTTTTGTCGACCGAGAAAAGGTTGAATCATATATACCAGGTGTAAAATCCATTTGAATAGCCACAGGAAGAAGTTCGCTTTTTCTCTTGCTAATAGGCTTAGATGCGAACAGAGCTATAGGAGAGAAAAAGTTCCACATTTCGCGTCGAGGATCTTTGTCTGTAAGATCCGGTGATCTCGCCAACCCGTCGCACAGTTCGTAACGAAGGGCATAGATTCTTCCTTGATCTACGGCCTGAAAAACAAAATAAATAGAGAATATTACACGGTGGCGAGAAGATATGAATTTTATGTTCTCGTGGCAAGAGCAATATCTCACTCGTTCGCTGCGCTCACTCGTGAGATATTGTTCTTGCCACGAGAACATAAAATTCATATCTTCGAGCTAACGTGTAATATTCTTTTTATTGTATAAACATACTGATGACGGCGTTTTTGATGATTTTCCGAAGATTTCCGACCACCTTACGAAGATTTCCGAAGATTTTTCAAATGGTCCCGAAGACCAGACGAACGTTCCCGAACATTTTCCGAGAATTTCCGAAAATGTCCGAAGATTTCCGAAGATTGCCGAGCAATTTCGAGGAAGACCCGAAGATGTTTCGATTATACACCAACGAATTTAACTACAATTTAAGAGACAAACCTGATGTCAGTGAAATTATCGATATCTTCACATGTAAAAATATCGTATTTTTACGTGTGTTCAGATACCACATTTCTATGAGGTAGAAATCCTTGTAAAACACTGCAGTTTATATAATAAATGATAATATATAATAAAAAATATCAAGTGGTTTTCTCTTTTAAGAGTGGTTAATCCTATTGTAAGCAAGATATCAAGTAAATAAAAAGCTCCGTTGCACACCGTTACCACCAGAAGTCAAACTGGCTTTAGCCTTCTTTCCAATAAATCCCTCGTTTGATCCATCGCACCCAAACGCCAGTTGGCATTCACCATCTTCCCCCGCTGCTTTTAATTGCCACGAATTGATTGTTTTGCTTCACAGTCATTAAATGTAAAAAACATCGATGCTTTCAGCCAGCCGTAATTTTCGGGAAATCTGTCATAATGGTACTCTTAAGTACAAGGGATTAAAGGATTAAAATCGTTTGCCTTCTGTGCACAACTGATTATGACGGAGTATACCAATGTGACGTTTTTTATTTGTCAGTAAGATAAAAGTAATAGGATTGCTATTAAACTTTTTGCACCTCCACGTTAGGCTAGATTTTCGCCGCTCTCTCGGTCCTCCCCTGTTCGTGGGAGGAGCGCGGGTTCATTTTCCGAACAGCGGCTAGTAATTAAGCGTCGCTACTGTACCATATCCTCTAAAACATTAACAAACTCTGACGGAACTCATAACCATTCCAATCTATTAACTATCGATCTGTGGACTAACTATATATGAACAGACTGTTGAGGAGACCTCATACCTTTTTCAAAGTGTAACGTCTTGAAAGAACAGCTTGTACAGCGGCATCCCAGTCAAAGTTAGGGTTTAGCGTTTCCTTCAGTTTGCTCCAATCCAAACCTACTGCAGGAACTTGGAATGATATGAAAAAATAAAGAATGATATATAGTAATTATATTCGCAACTGCGATGACTTGTTGAGTTCAGTTCAGCTTTGTTCAGTAGAGTTTTAACACAGTGACTTCTTAAGTGTAGACCAAGAGAGAGAGGATAAAGGGGGCAGAGAAGGCATCCCCCATACACACCCTATTCCATAGGTAATTCGTCTCGAGTTATTTTTAGAACCGATATAAAGTTACCTCGCACGCTGCGTGGATGTTTCGTGGAGGTTTTGCATGACTAAACGCCGTGCAAAACATGTCGGGCGAAAGGCAATGAAAGCGTAAACAGATCGAGTGCATTTCTGAATATTGAAGCGAAATGAGTCGGCGCTCACCTGGGAAAAGGGAATCGCTGGACTCTTTGACAACCCGTGAAATCAGTTTAACTCAAATTTGTCATAACCTCTTTGCTTTAATAAAATGAGAAATTTCGCCGGTCTATTGAAACCGGTCATTTGTACAATAAAGCAAGTAGGACGCCAAGTGTTATTTTTGTTGAATAAAAGAATAAATATCAAACCAGAAATTGCTTTCCTCAAACTGTAAATTGTAAATGATCCTGAGAGAATATTCAGTGTGTTAAGGATTTCCCTGCTGTACTGTTAGCCCTATACAAGACATGAAGGGCGATTCTTTTTTTAATTTCCGTTTCGCTGATATAGCTTTAGCAGAAATCTCGCTTTAGTCGTTTTCGTTGACAAAAGCAATATCGCTCTCCGCGTCTTCCGCTATCTTTTTCAGCGTCAATTCGTGAAGGACACGTGGCTCTAAGCGTGTGTCATCCACGCGGAACACATTCGCGCTATGTGATTGGCTGTTGTCTAATCCCCCTCGGGATCTGTGGTCTTAAAATAACTCGAGACGAATCACCTATGGAATAGGGTGTGTATGGGGGATGCCTTCTCTGTCCCCTTTATCCTCTCTTGGTGTAGACATATTCGTGACTTTTGCTCTTGCAAACGTTTGATAATGAGTCTTCTAGTCTAACAAATTTAAGTGCTCAAGTGTACTTAATAGATATTAAGACGCAAGAGGGCATTGCTCATGTATAAGGGCAAAAGCTGCAATTGCTCTAAGCCTGGAGCATTTGAAAAAAACAAACATTACTACGACCATAAGTTAGAGAGTGTCATAGGCGTCTGAGTGATGACGCTCAGAAAATATTTAAGCATAGAATTTGCCGAGAAATTAATCCACGCTTTCATCACAAGCAGATTGGACTATTGTAATTCGCTTTTATCCGGACAACCCCACTGCGCCCTCACTAAACTGCAGCGTGTTCAAAACGCAGCTCCAAGAGTTCTATATCTAGCACCACGGTATTACCATATTACACCAATATTATACGAATTACACTGGCTGCCTGTATACGTTTAGAATAGAATTTAAGATTATTATAATCACTCACAAAGCAATCCATGGAACAGCTCCTAATTATTTATCATCTCTCGTAAACTTTAAACCTAATTCTTCCTGCAGCCTCAGATCAAATAACAAATATTTGCTTTCATATCCAAACTTCAGGACTCTCCCTACTCTTGGTGACCTTGCCTTTGTAGCCGCCACACCAAAACTGTGGAATAATCTTCCGTTAGATCTTAGATGCACCTCAGATTTTGAAGTTTTTAAGCGCAATTTGAGGACTCACCTTTTTGAAAAAGCCTTTCCGATATAATGTTGTAATTTATAGACTAGATAATTATTCATTCGTGTAATTATTAATTGTAAGGCGCATTTAAAAACTGTATAGTTGAATTTGCGCGGTATAAATAAATGTTATTATTATTATTATTATTATTATTATTATTATTGTTAATTTGTCTGTAATGAATTTCTCTTTCACGGTATATATAGTAGCAAAGTTATAGTAGCCAAGATTTCTTCACACGGCTAGTGGTTACCTTCATGCTTACGTCTGCTAAATTCTTTTAACATCCTGTTTTTTATAAATTCCTTTTAATTATCTTCTACAACCGTGGTCAGTTTATCAAATTATAATTTTACAATAATTTTAGAAGATAAGTTTGAAATAAACCAGAGTAAAACGTCTAAACCACTTGGCTAACAAACTGCATCACAAACGCTGTACATGAAGACCATGAGGTATTCCAATTGCGCGTGCTAGCTGACCGCGAGATTGCAAACTTAATCTGGCGATAAAAATTGACACAGAGGCAGCACACTTTTACCTATTAGGTACACTAGTCTAATAATCTCTATGACACTAAAACGAATCATCCTTTGTTAAGGAAGGGACTTGATGATTAAGAAAAAATATGCCCCAAACACACTCTCCCATCAACGCAAGCTAAAAGTCTTATGTTTACAGCAAACAACTCGTTTTAATGCATGATACTCCTCGGCAGCAGCCCTGAATTTACCAGCCAGGTTACGATTTCTAGAGTCAATATGTAGCTTTACCATAAACGACGGCGACGGCAGCAATAAACGTCACTTGTAAAATGAATTCACGTTTTTTCAAAATTTCTTGCATTTATTCCAATTCGCTGAAAATGTCAAATGTAGGAGAATTTTCCAGGAGTTGATTTCTTGGGAACGCAGCCAAGTTTAGGAAAAGAAACAAAAATTAAAAGGTTCAAATTAAGCACTTTCAAGTCGTAGTCTTGCAGCGACGACAAAGAAATGTACAAAAAAGTGTGATGCGCGTAAAACGTTGTTGTTTTACTTAAATAACTACAATTTCTTTTTTTGACGTTCTCGTTGCCGTCGCCGTCGTCGTTGCTAAAGCTCCAATCCCTAATAGGATAGACCTAAAAGAAAAATTTGAGCAGATTTTTGTGTTCGCCATAAGTTGACTGGGTTTTCTATTGGCCCCAGAATGGAACAGTTATGTGTAAAGTTTGCTGAAAAACGTGACCAAGCTAAAAGCACATCCCTTAAAAACTATATTTTTCAAAGTTTTTTTTTGTCTTCACTCAAACAAACGCGATTCAATATTAATAAAATAAATCAATAAAAAGGCTCCAAAAGGCTAACACATGCGTTTAATGAGTCTTTATGGCTGTGAAAAAGTCGAGAAAAACATTCTGGTTTTGTCATTTATTCATATTTCAAAGACTGTGCATGTGACCTTCTTGAGAGAAACAAGGATTTTAATTATTCTAATACGGTAGAGAATTTAGAATTCTTTGATCCATTCATGTTCAAAAGTTTTGGACAGGGCATTGATTGAACTTAATAAGATTTGCTGACAAATATTACTTCAACTGAAATACTTTTATAAACTAAGCACTTGGGGGAGGGGGTGGGGGGCTACCTATAATGGCCTAAACGGCGAGGCTCCGCCCGAAAGGGGTACCCTCTTCAGGCTTCAGGTATAAGAAAGGGTAGGGATTTCACTCATTGAAGTATATAAAAGGGTAGGGAAATCTGTCATTTCTTTCTGTAAAAATGGGCTAACATATGCGTTTTATGGCCTTGAAAAGATCGACAAAACGTCATGGTTTTGGGATTTATTCATAGTTTAAAAACGGAGCATTCACAACACTTAAAAGGTATGCGGAGCTCTAAATTAGATTTTTTAAAGAAGTTACCAACAAAAGGGGTACCTTTTCTGTCAAAAATGGAATATAAAAGGGTAAGGGGTTGAACCTCGGGACAGTGCCCCCCCGTATTAAACGTTTTTGATCACCACCCTATCCACTCCACTCCACTCCACTCCCCCCTCCCCCCGCCGCCGGTACTAAGCATTTCCCGCCAGCCTTACCTCGTTCGTGAACTGTCACGCGTTGGAGTGACATTGGGTTAGTCCCAGCAAGGCGTTGCTGGGTGAAGTATTTGTCGCTTATCCATTTTGTCTTGTCGTTAATAAAAGCTTCGTGCCTTGAAGCTAGCGTGGCGTATTCCTGTAACGACATATAGGTAAATAGAGGTTGCTTGACCTTTTATTTTCTTCACCCGTGATCAGATCGTATCTCCATATATAATTAAGTCACCCCATGTAAGGCAATCCAAGACAGTCAGATCATTATACGTTTCTGGAAAACTGCCCACCTACCCCTATCCGGATACCAGTTACAGTCTATCCTAATTATAAACAGGAACAGAGTATTGCCTGCACGATCGAGTTGATAGTGTTTGATGAAATTTGTTTGTACTCCAAGTCTTCAAAAGCAATGACTATAACATGACTTTTCTTAATTGCAATTGCCAATAAATGACTAAAACAAGACGGCGTTCATTTTGTCGTTTGTCCTAAACAGGATACGTATTTTGGGATTTTCTTGTCCTAAACAGGGTCAGGGTTTTAAACACTCAGCGGCTCACCCCTCCCCCTCCCCTTCCAGGGAAAGAAAATAATGGATAGCCAAAGAAAACATGAACACAGTTAACTTACCCCCACAAGAGGCTCCAGTACGGTCTGGAAAAACTCAGACATCGCGAGATATTCTGACAAGTCATCGATTGGCTGCCCAAAGGTCTGTTTGATATACTGTGTCAAACCTTTCTCATTTGTCTCCAGGGTCTGAGTGTATGCTGTAGTGTAGTATCTAGTAAAAGAGTCCTTAAAAACAATAGCGGCGAGCTGCGTTGGGGTCATGTTCAAACGAGCGAAGCCATACACATCTGGATCATGTTTTAAAGTCCACGTCTTCTTGTTTTCAGCAAGGGCAGCTTTTCTAACGGTCTTGCAATCTGGAGTAGACTTTTGAGGAAGAGTGACATCACACCGAATAGCGGATGTATACCTTATGAAAAAATAAACAAAAGAAGAAGAAGAAGAAGACGTTAGCTAAACGGTTCATAGTTCAGTAACCAATAAAACATTCTTAGAGATCGAAGCCAAACAACTCTGCGGCAAAGGAACAACAACGTGAAGAATAACCTGAGATCAGGCTCAATTTTTGTTTCGCTTTGTAATGTGAAAACAGGTTTTGCCTTCACAAAAGGGTAAACTGACGGACGGGGAAAAACTCTAGAACTCTCTGGGAAAGGCCTTTTCCTGGGGACACTCGCTGGCTGCGGGAAGGCACGGAATCTCTTACGCCTGCTGAATACCCTTGAGACAATGATTACAACAGAACTTGGCTCCAATGTAGAGGTTTAATCCAAGACTATACTGCGGGTAGAGTCAGGAACATAACCAACCAAAATGTAACCAAGACTAGATGGACCTGGATGTAACCAAAGAAGCTCCTACAAAGCACTCGCATTTAAGCCTAAGCTAGCGAAGCGATACAGATTACATCACAACTCAACGAGTCAAATTACAGAGCACAACAATCATTTCTACAAGACTATTGGTGGAAACCTAAGCTTGTTTTGAAACATTAATTACTTCCAAAAGCTACACAGGTGGATAACGGCGTCTTACAGGTTGATTACAGTTTGAAGACTAAATACAATTATGACTTGACAAATAAGTTTACGCTCAATAAATCAACTAATTGTTTTCGGCTTAAGGAAGTTAAGACTAAAGAATACATGATTTCTACATTGGCTTTTCACATTTTTATCAGCGAAAGCAAAATAACTGAATAACAATAAATTATCTCTTCACATTCCTCCCACCTTAAGTCTCAGCTGTCCTCAGCTGATTAGAGGAAAAGGAAAACAATTCAACAATATACGAGAAAACTTAAGAAAAATGCTCAGCGAATTAGAATATTAAAACTTACGTGTATGTTGAAATTTTACATTTGATTTTCTGGTTTTTGAAAATTTTGTATTTGTTTTTTGTGCCTGAACCGCGGCATAAACCGAACTAGCCTAAATATAGTGGCCTCGGGGGTTCAATGAAAATAAAAGCTAATCTATATAAAGATTAACGTACCTCGAAATATGCGCCTTTTGAGGACAATTACTTACATGCATTCTTACTCAGTGAAGCTACTAAAAGGTTATTATATACGTTTCAAGCGCTCGTTTCTTAGCTTGAAACTCTCACACTTAAAGCTACCTGAAAATCTCATTTAGAACTTCTCAATTCTCGATTCTTCGATTCTTATTAACTTCTTATTATGTTTCTTCTTATTCGAGCCTTCTCTCTGGCTTGGACGGACTTATCTTAATTGATTCTATATTACTCAACTGTGTATTCGTTATTCTATCTCATATCTCTGGGACTTTTAGAAATTACACACTAACTATTTCCTCTTCTTAAAGTCGTGCTCTCTGTTAGTGGATGGCCATTGTCATTTACTGGTGAGATCCTTCGGTATTAAGTCGTCGAGAGGGTCATCATTCAGCAACGGAAAATTTTGCTTGAACTTTGTGGAAGACACTGGTTGATGCCAATTATGGGTATGAGTTTCGGTCGTCAATCTGCCATCATTTTTAGGAGATGGAAACAATTCTTTCTCTGCAGACTGGCGGTAGTCGTGCATGTTGTGGAGCTCTTGAGTTGTTGGTTGCACTTGAGGTAAATTATGAGCTTGTGAAGCAAAACACAGGTGAAAGAGCACTAGTAGCATGAACCAGGAAATAAACTTCTCAAACATAAATGGAATCTTGAGCTGCAATGCTGCTGACTTGCCTGTCTTCTGAAGCTTCACCGCGTTTTTCCTAATAGTGGGCGTCTTGCTGGACTGCGATGCTTGAGGCGGATACTTTTCTGTACAACTTGTTGCGACTTGTTGGTTGCGGATTCTTTCACCAGGCGTTTGACTAGAGGAAATAAGGGTATTCTGCTGGTACTTAGGTTTCTCTTGTTCCGGGGAATTTAAAACATTTGTGCAGTCGGGTGGCACATTGGGTATCTGGGAACTTGTTGGCTTGAAGCTGTTTGCTGCAACTGAGTATAGGTGGCCCAATTTAAGTACTTCCTTTGGTTGGTCCAGGATAACTCCAACTTTTGTCGAGTAGTGGTTGACGTAATATGGCTCCTCTCCTGAATCTTGGCATCGAGGTTTGTCCCTGGATGTGTATGTCGGCTGAAACGTAGTGGTTTGATGCGGGATTCGCTCAGGCTCATGACGTGCATTATAATTATAGGACCCTTGTTGGCAACTACGATGGGGGCAGTTGATCTGAATGTGGCCAACCATTCCACAATAAAAGCAAGTCCTTTTCCATGGTTGTACCTTACTGTGTCTCAAGTTTCCTTCCATGCGTCGTTCCAAAATTGTAATCTTGTTCAATAGATTTCCTTCCATATCCTTTATAACTTTTGTAAGCTCGTCCTTAATTTCTTGCTGGTAATCATTATGAAGCTGAGAATGAGTTGCTCTTTTGGTTTTCGGCTCTGTTGAAACTATCTGCGCTCGTAGAGAGTGGTTACTACCTGGTTGTCCAGTATCAGGATTTGACTGTCTAATCTCAGAGCAAGGGAAACTTGATTGGTCACTCGGTATCGCTTTGGGAGCTACATGGTAGTTCTGTTCTAGCTTGGTAGTTCTGTCTGTTTCCTGATTGGTTAAGGGTTTCACCTGTTTACTGACTTGAGTCGTGACCATTTCTCTGACATTTTGAGCCGAAACTGAGTTGCTCGTCTTCTCCCCAGAGTGCATAGCGGTTGGGCTTTCTGTGGGAAGGTCTTCATGGCGAGATCGGCTGGAATCTCCTGTAACGTGGTTATCAGCGTTCAGGGTACTATAAGCAATGGCTGTTGACTTCTGCTTTACCTCTTTGGTCTGTGGTGGCTGAGCCATTTTAAGATCTACTTTATTGTAACCTGCTAACTCTGGTTTGGGATAGTTGGTTCCAACGAACTGAGTCAGATACATGCCAACGTTTCCTGGATATGGAGGCGGTGAGACATCAACTGGAGCTGGTGGGTAGGCCAAGTCTGATTTTGTAGTTTGATCAGGCCTTGTAAGGTACCTTAAAATTCCAGAGACAGCAGTGTCATCGTGCATGGTTATTGCGGGCAACAGCGGATAAGGAACTGGAGCTGGTAGATCAAACTCATCCCCTTTTTCAGTTTCGTCTTCAGATGGATATTCGTCATCAGTCAAAGGCAGCAAATCATCTGTTTCTAAGTATGGCAGGTGAGCAGTTGCTGTATTGCCTAGGTCTTCTTCTATAAGTGTGGAAAGAATTGGTTGCTGAATGTTTGGTTCATCATATACTTGATCCCAATCATCTGCATAATCGTAAGTCTGGGATTCTGATTCATAATCGTAACAATAATCCCACTCTCCATAGAAGTCATCATCGTTAAAGTCTTGTTCGTGGTGACTGTTAAAGTAATTGTTCGTCGTGGCTTCTAGTATGGCATCATCATAATAATAATCCCAATCAACTGAGTCATAATTGGGAGATTCGTATATAGGCAACTCCGGATGGTCGGAAGAGGTTGGAGTACTGTCCTGAAAGGCAGCTATTCGACTCTGATGTGGTGGCGGTGGTAAGGCTCGCTGTCGTGCTTGAGGGCCACTTGAGTATTGAGTATAGTTATCAGGAGCAGGCAACGCGTACCTGGGCACTGGCGTTCGGCCACGTTCACGGTTGTTCCGTCGTGGACAACTATTTTGATAATGGCCAGGCAAACCACACACATAACAGCAGGGTCGGCCATCTCTTGATCGCTCCCTAGTGTTACGTGTCTCCCGCTGACGTTGTGCGAGGCCAGTGATGCGTGCGTCCATCCTCTTATCCAAACTGGCAATTTGATCCTGAAAGTTACCTTCCATGTGTTTCACAAGTTTAGTAAGGTCATCAATCTTACTGTGGAAATCCACCTGTGGCTCTGAATAAGCGGCAACTTTATCTGACTTCGTAACTGTAGGTGTAAGTTCACTTAGCTTCTGTGTTATTGTTTCCATTTGTGCTTGAAGTGTCTGTTGTTGTGAAGTACTGAGTGAAGCGTTAGTACCTGTTGCTTGAGCAGGTACCTGTTGACTGCGGGTAATTGCTTCAATTAGGCGTTCAATTTGGCTGCTGTCCTTGGCGCTAGTCTCTTGCTGTGATATTGAGTCGACTGTTCTAGCCACTTCTTCTGCTTGCAAGAGTGTTTCCGGCATTCGCTCTAGGACTTTGGACTTTAAGGGTTGCAGTAATCCTTCTGTGAAATATGTCACTTTGTCCACTTCAGCCATATTAAGTCCACTGAACAGTTCATGCATCTCATTGATATAATCGGATAGTAATTCATTCGGACCTTGACGGCGAGCAACTAAACGACGTCGTTTAACCCATGCGCGGTCCTTGGTAGAGTAACGTTTCACCAGGGCTCGTTTTAAAGTGTCATAGTCTCTACGCTCGTCTGGTGGCAACTCAAACATAAACGTTTCCGCTGGTCCAGCAAGATTGTTAATAAGCTGTGTTCTTGCGGCAGGGACATCCAGCCTGATTCCTTTAGAGTCCAGAACTAGTTCCAATTTCTCAAACCATCGGTTTATATCCTCATTTTCATAACCGTGGAATTTGTTTATGTTTACGTCTTTATTTAGGAGCTTTTGAGTTAGCTCAGTTAGCGCACGAATGTATTCTCCATCCATACTGGTTGAACTTGAATCGTCGGTAGGATCAGAGTCCGAGAATGGTTCACTATGTCTAGGGGCAGTAACTCCTAATCCTCCTTCACAACTTTTACGTGAGAAATGTTTATAAATATCAGCAGGTGAATTGATAGTCGGTAACTGTTGTCCACCAGCGGTATAATTGGTAACAATTGGTGTCGTATTTATTTCCTCTGGTTGTTCTATAAATGTAGGATCTAGCTGTGCGGTCGTGGAGGGTAATCTACTACCAGGAGGTGATATATTACCAGTAACAGGTGAAGTACTCGTGGGTACCTGTTGACTACCTGTCGCAAAAATGTTATCCGTACAGTTCTCTTTTTCTTTTTCTTTTTCTCTCTCGTTTTCTGAAGAAAGTTCTTCCTCAGATTCTACGAGAGCTCTGAGGCGCCTTGGGTCCAAAGCACTAAGACTGTCGTCGCTATCGGAATCTACACTAATATCTACGGGTTCCAAGTTGGTCTTGTTAAACCTCACAGAGTTTTTGTGAGAAGGTTCTAACGGTTCTGAACTAGTTCCTTCTTTAGCAACTGGCCCACGCCTCAATTCTGGGGCTATTTTTGATTCGTCGAAAGGCAAATCGCACTCGACGCAGGCGTCTGCTTTCGACTTCGGAGTACTTTGGTTCTTACTCCGGCTCCTTAGGTTGTAAGGTTCTTTTCTTCTCGAGAAAAACTTCGGCATCAAGTTAAGTTGACTTACTTGGGCGTACTCTCTTGCTCCAAGGGGTTACATCCTGTTCTGTAAGGTTTCTTTGCCTCTGGTATTCCTTGCGTAATTGCCACTCTTCTCGACCAGTGTGAAAACACTATTTTTCACTTTAACACCAGTGTGGAAACAGGTTTTGCCTTCACAAAAGGGTAAACTGACGGACGGGGAAAAACTCTAGAACTCTCTGGGAAAGGCCTTTTCCTGGGGACACTCGCTGGCTGCGGGAAGGCACGGAATCTCTTACGCCTGCTGAATACCCTTGAGACAATGATTACAACAGAACTTGGCTCCAATGTAGAGGTTTAATTCAAGACTATACTGCGGGTAGAGTCAGGAACATAACCAACCAAAATGTAACCAAGACTAGATGGACCTGGATGTAACCAAAGAAGCTCCTACAAAGCACTCGCATTTAAGCCTAAGCTAGCGAAGCGATACAGATTACATCACAACTCAACGAGTCAAATTACAGAGCACAACAATCATTTCTACAAGACTATTGGTGGAAACCTAAGCTTGTTTTGAAACATTAATTACTTCCAAAAGCTACACAGGTGGATAACGGCGTCTTACAGGTTGATTACAGTTTGAAGACTAAATACAATTATGACTTGACAAATAAGTTTACGCTCAATAAATCAACTAATTGTTTTCGGCTTAAGGAAGTTAAGACTAAAGAATACATGATTTCTACATTGGCTTTTCACATTTTTATCAGCGAAAGCAAAATAACTGAATAACAATAAATTATCTCTTCACAGTAATAACATTCCGGCGGGCGTCGCTCTTTGGCTGTTTGCTGTTTGTTTATTTCCACTAATAAATTTAGCGAGCTTTTTAGACCTGCAGTAAAACAACAACAGGAGAACTACAAAGTGTGTTTGTAATTATAAAAGCTGGTGGCGCTAGTCCTAAGGTAACAAACTTGTTGTTTGCCTTCGCTTTTTGTAAGAAATAAACCAGGAAAACTTGCTTCCTCGCTCGTTGGCTGTTTGTTGTTTGTTTCGATTAATAAATTCAGCGAGCTTTTTAGACCTGCAGTAAAACAACAACACAACTAAGGAGATCTACAAAGTGCGTTTGTAATAACTAAAATTTGGCCTGATCTCAGGTTACGTGAAGAAGGGGCATTATTCTTACACAAAAATAATTGTGTAATATTATTGAATATAATGTGTAAAAATCATCATCATTTCACAGTGAATTTCCCACTCTCTTTTTAAACCTTGACGTGATCCTCAACAAACAAACTCCAGGAAGTCTTCCTATAATTCAGGAAAAATGCGCTGCAAAGACGCTTCAAAAAGCGTAAACTTGCTAATGATTATAGTGACATTTTTATTTCCATCACCCTTTGTGATTTTTGTGCTTTTTTAAACTCCGTTTTTATTTTATTATTTTTTTTTTTTTAGAATCGCGCTTTGTTTAATGTACCTATTATGATATGAAATTTTGGCGACACTTTTAATTTAGCGATTTTTTCTTAATGAAATCGCTAAATTAAAACGCACCAAAATTAAGTGTCGTTAAATTCAAATCGTCGCTAAATTAAAGTGAGTACAAAATGAAATTCCGCCATCTGGTCAGTTTCACACACATACTATGCTATTTGACGGTCGATTATGACGTGGTATTCGTACAGGCAATATTGATAGACCTTGTCACCGTTTTCGACGCCATCTTGACGAGTGGGCAAACGCCTGAGAAATTACATTTATTGTGTGAGAATCTATTGTCGAATAATCTCCGTAGAACGGCTGTTCTGAAAAAAATTATGATTTGTAAACTAAAGCTTCACTCCTAAGGATTCTCCTGAAAAAATTAAGGGCGTTTCATGCACTAGAAGACCTAGAACCACTTTTTAAATTTTTCTGTACATTTGTCTGTAAGAAAGTCCCGGGAAAATTACAGACAAATATATGCGAAATCTAAAGCAAGCCTCTGGAGAAATTTGAGTACAGGTTCGCCCCCACTGAAATTTTTTTAGGACAATCCTTTGCTTTGTAGCTTTAGTTTACAATTGGTATTTCAGAACAGCCGTTTTATGGAAATTATTCGACATTAGATTCTCATACAAACACTGTAATTTCTCACACGTTTGCCTACTCGTCAAGATGGCGTCGAAATCCGTGACAAGGTCTATTGTGTCACAATATAAGATATGACATCACAGTTACAGTTTCGTTTGTTTCGTTCAAAATTAAGTTTCAAAACGTTGTATGATTTTGATTTAAATGAAGTTGTTGACGTTTATGATTTCATCGCATAACTGTTCTATTGTCGTCGTAAAGTTTTGAATACCTTAATTCAGTTCGTGAAAGCGCGAAAATTAAGTGACTTGTGCTCCAAAATTTACGCAAAATTAAAGTACCGCGCTAAAAAAGGGATTTTCAAAATCACTAAATTTAAGTGTCGCCAAATTTTGATATAATAAGGTAACTCTAGATTTAATTTAAAGCGTTAAATTATAAAAAACGTACAAATTTTACGTTGATAGAACAATGAAATTGGTCAAATTACAAAAGAATTATCCTTAGCAAAAAGATCTTTGCGGATTTTAGTAATGGCTATTAAAAATGCCCGACAGAGAGGATGATACCTTTAATTATTTTGAGAATTATTCAGCTAATTAAATAGAATGCTCGAAAGTTCAAAGGACCATCCTCTACAAAGGTGATAATAACTTAGCTTGGTAAACAAGCTTGTCTTGTTAAAACCAACAAAAATATACTATGGAAATGAATTTCGACAGTCATGCTAGAAAGTGTGCTCAAGTCCTAAAACAATTGATAAGTTGACTGAAATTCATCTTTCTTTGGTTGAATAATAAATTATTAATTAAAGTTATAGTCATTTTGGCCTGAAGTATCAGATTGATCTTGCAATGCATGGCTTTCTTGATCAAAATAGGCTCGAGGGTGATTTCACGAAAGAAAGGTAAAACCTTTCATAATTGAAGATAGAAGGTGGAACGTTGAGGGAGCTTTTAATTCAGTAGTTTACAAAATGACGTAAGGCAACTAATTTGGTAGGTACATGTTAAAAACTAATTAAGTTTATAAGGCGACGTTTTGGTGACGAATTTCAAACAGGAACGATAACACTATTTGCACAACAAAGGCAAATGGCTCTCTCTTCACCCCACTCTGAGTACTGACCGAAAGAAAAACAGTTCAATAAATTTTATGATGCCTTGTCGTTCCCACTCATCACTGTATGGAAACCGATCAATAATAAACTAAAGCGTAAAATTTCAAAATAATTTGTTCTAAAATATTTCGGTTGAATCGCTCCTCTCCATCAGTGGAAAGTGCTTGTATACACAGCAGTGACCTTCCTAACAGGGCGTGTCTTCGAAGATTGCTTAGTGAAAACCTACATGGTACACTCAACAAACGAGATAACTAAGAAAAAGCTATTCATAGTCTCGTATCGTCATTATTATATAAATATCTGTAGCATGAGAAAAGGTAAAACCAAACAAGCCATACCTCAAGGTTGATATCAAGAACAATAGACAAAGCTGTAGATTCGAACCCATAGTCCAAGATATAAGACTTGCTGATTGACTGGAACTGAGAGTGGCTTCACGTTCTTGCTTTAGACTGCGTTGACTGGCCGGAGTGTTTCTTTGAAGGCAATAGGTTTGCGTACACGTTTCAAAAACTCCTTAATAATTCATGAGCTTAACAACCTATAACGTCCGCTAAATTCCTTCACGTGCTTGTGTTTTAAATAGAGGATATTACATGGCCGCTTGAGGATACGAATTTTATCTTCTCGTGCTGAAAGTATCTCTCACGAGTGAGCGAAGCGAACGAGGGAGAGCTACTTTCAGCACGAGAAGATAAAATTCGTATCCCCAAGCGGCCATGTAATGTTCTATTTATTTTAAAGATACTGATGAAATTCCTACATAAAACACAACCTTTTTAAAATTCATTTTCGAAACAGCAAAATAGTGCAATTAATGCCTGTCACAAAAATGTTATGAAACTCGGATATAAAGTTATAAAGGAAAAATAAAGACAATAATACTTATATTTTCTGTTTCAAAAAGTCAGAATTCAAATCATGTTGGCTAATTATGTTTGCAACCATGGCGACACCAATATCCTCACACCTGATAGATAAAAATAGTATCTTTACTGCGCTCGATGAAGATATGAGTTTTTGGTAAAAGGAAAAATCCTGTTATTTCATCAGTATCTATATAATAAACCCCAGTAAAACACTGTCAAACTTCAAAGAATTCATCCTCATTAGAGTTCTTTGAAAAAAATACTAATAAGGATGACATATTAAAAGTGACATTTTATTTCATTCACGTGACCTATGAATAATAATTATCAGCACAACAAATGGTGGGTGAACATTTAATGTTCTTTCAAAATAACACACGCAGTAACCAATTTAATCAGCCAAAAATTCAGTGACACAGCGGTAATATTGGCTATAGCAGTGTCCAAGTCTTGCACCCAAGACTTGCCAGTTGTGACAGCACGCAAGGCTCGAGTACTGGATTTTTCAGTCACGTACCATTCGGCTATCCCAGAATTTTTTTTCAAAGAATACTTTTTCAGTGCAATAGTTGCCTTTGGGGTACCATTTTCAATTAACTTCCACTCTTCCTCGGGATTTTTAGGCTTCCGAAAAGCTCTGAAACAAGACGCCATGTCCTCTTCGGTTAGTGGCGTTCGTAGACTGGAAAATTTCTAAACACGTGTGAGATATTTGATTTCCTTACAAAAGGAAATTCATTTGGCTTAGTACCCCGATAAAACCCTCCCGCTCGTTTATTAAACATTACATTATAAGGTGTCGCTTTTTCTACATTAGCAGGTAATTAGAAGCTTGTTTCCATCCCAACACAGCTCAACAGAATACGTTGCCGGATTTTCATCAGCTTTTAATGATATTTATAAGTTACTCTGACCCCTTAAAAACCAATTCTGAACAGAGGAATATATTCACTTACTACTTTAAAATTCACCTTTTTGATGACTATTTGGATCAGAAATAAAGTGATCGCAAGTTTCAAAACAATCGAGAAATGTCTTCAACAGCTCATGCATTCAAATATTTCAAATAGCTGAAATAGTGAGCAGCCTTGCTGTATCTCCTATATATTTATTATTTACGCATGCAACAATCTCATATTGTTTCGCACAAATTTTTTACGAATGGAGTCGAAACATCTATACACAATAAATCTATGGGGCTATACACCCAATTAAGTATCCATGTTTCTTAAACCGCATTGAGATGATTCTACATTCGTGTTTTAAAAAAACAACTTATTTAACAACGGTTTTCCAAAGTTCATCGCTCATATTTGTTTGTCATGAAGCCCAAGCGCGAAGCGAGCGGGCCATAAATCGGCCGAGTTTTTTAGAGAAACCTTGCTTTGTTACATCTTCATGTTTTGTCATTACCATGCATTAATTATTTTGTTGCAAAATAAACATACTACACTTGCTGAAAATGGGGAAAATTCAATAAGCACCAAGCCTCGAATAAGCGCCCACTTTCAAGGTCCAAAAATTGATAAGTGGTGGAATTCCACAAAGGTCGACCAAAGTTGCCTAGAGCCACACTACCACTAGGGTATTGGCAAACAATTGACTCTAGCCTGACAGATATGAACCAGTTGGCGGAAACCAGTCGACACGGTTTACGGTCGTTTCGCTAACGCCCTGTTCGCCAACTTCTTAAGCCGGCTTCGTCTACGCGTTAGGTCAGTTCCCTAACTGTTTCGCCCGATCAGCAGCAGAAAGAAAGAGGACTATATAGATACGTATCGCACTTTTTTGTATTATGGCTGAGAAAACGAAGTATATAATAGTTGTGATTTAATTTTATCTTTGGTTTAAATTCTATTTTCCTTTGTTTCTGGGTATGGGAATGAATATTAGTGCCTTTGAAACAAAGGAAAATAAAATTATACCAAGGATAAAGCGCAGCACTCGTGAGACGTTGGCAACACGGCTCGTGGGAGAATCGACCGGTAAACGTCGACACCACCGAAGAAAACCACTTTAACACTAGTGCAACTGCCACCCTTGAGAGTGTAGCTGTTAAACTCCTTTTGTAATTATATAAAGCGCTATTCATCCTCGAATCTCAACGCCTTTTCGTGATTTATAGTCGGCCAACGGCTGCTGAAATTACGTTTGAAATGTCACTCGTGGTATTTATTCCAAATATTACTACAAATCATGCTATTACCTATACAAAAATAAGTTATTTTACAGACTTAATATTTAAAAGATATTCAAAACTATTAAAAACTGTTTAAAAGATAATTATTCGAAATTACCTGTCTCTTTTTGCTTAGCGATCAAATTCGTATACAATTTCTTTTAAAAAGATTTCACATTTTTCACCTTCTTTACGTCCGTGAATAGTTCGTTCCAATAGTTCCAATTTCTAATAGTTCGCACGCTGAAGGTCCGGTCTCCTTCTGTGTTTTTCTTAAAAACAGGACAATGATGAAAATTCAAATTTGCAAAACGAGTGGATCGGTTATGAATCTCAGAATTTTTCTATAGAATTAATTAATATAATCTGGAGTTGTACCCTCTATTCTCTTAAAGGCTATAGAACATCTACTTATATAATTGCCTCGATAAAAAATGGAATCCAGACTTAAGTTCATTAAACATAGTTAATGTGCGTGTTGTTCTTTCGGCGTCCAATATAATGCGTGCAGCTCTCTTCTGCATCCGTGACACTCTTTCTAGCCATTCTTTATTACACGATGACCAGATTGGACTCAGGTGCTAAAGCAGGGATGTGAAAATATTTCATTTCAGTCTTTTCTATTTTTAAATATTGTAATTTGTTTTTAATAAATGCCAGAAGGGGCCGGTTAGTAACATTAAAAATTGATGAAAATACAAGCATTGTATTGTGTTGGGATTGTATTAATCTTAAATTACCTATTCATTAAGAAAAAGTGACATCATAATACATGTATGCAAAGCTAGGCTTCAGAGACACTCCTGTCGGTCGACGTCTCAAGCAAAAACGTTAAGCCACTGTCAGTTCCAGTCAATCAGCAAGTCTTATATCTTAGACTATGAGTTTGAATCTACAGCTTTTTCTGTTGTTGTTGATAACAACCCTGAGGTATGGCTTGCTTGGTTTTACCCTAAGTATGTTCCTAGATATTCTCATAATAATTTTTCTTTACAGTAGCCTGAATAACAGGCGCTTTATGAGCCAAGCAATGCGAACGCGGCATTTTGAGCGAGGCGAAAAACGAGTGCGAAGCGCAAAACGAGCGCAAAGCGCAAGTACGAAGAAGGGAGGAAAATAAAGCGTCTGTTACCAGTCCATTTTTCTGGCTCTTAATCCGCCCACCTACGCCCACAAGTATTGACTAACGGCGGTGATGTTAAAAGGGCCATCGAAAACAGGATCTATTACTCGAAAATTATCACCTTTTCTGGCTACCAGAAACACCGACAGCAGCATAAAACCACAGGACTCAGTGCGGCAAAAGTAAGATTTGCTCAGTCAGTCTAGTTTATGTCCAGTTTGTCAACAGCGGTTAGGAAGAAAAGAGGGAAAACCTGTTGCGCTGTGGTTTGATTAACTCTTATGGTATATATTAAAAACGGCATTTGAACCATTTTCGTGAGTGTGACGGTTCCATGTGTATCACAACACACAACATGATATCCAGAGAATATAACTTTGATACATTTAAGTACGTAACCGCCTCAATCGGCGAACGACAACAAATTTAATAGTTATATACAAGCGATATAAAATATAAGCTGTGTTAATAAGGTTTTCGTTGAGTAATGTATAGTGTTTTACTTGACCTCAAGATCAATGATAAATCTTGAATTAATAACACTGTTAGGGGAATTAAAAGCAAAATCGTTTCATTGACTTCGAAAGGCAAACAAATGATTGTTACCTCCAGATTGATTGTAGGCAACCGTTATGAATAAGTAGACAAGTCTTTAAGACCTATCGAAATTAAGTTGGTTTTAATAAGTAATGCACTATACAAAGAAGAACTAAAAAACAATATTTATAATTCAGTTGTTAAATGAAAGACAAGCCGCGCCTGTTTCTTGCTTTTACCGATAAGGAGTAACGAACAGTATGGACCAATTTTGATACTAGTTAGTCTTGCGAAATGGCCATTTTTTTTCTGCATGGCAAAAACTAAATTCTTTTTCCATTTGTAGTTAACGCAACGTCTTTAAAAAACCTTAAACCGCCATGAAAACCTTAGCGCGGAGTAACATCGACCAAACAAATATTGTTATCAAGTTTACACGGTAAAATAATAAATATTCGACTTTGCTGTAAAAATGACAGCTTGTTCTTCTCAGGCCTTACGTGTAAAACAGGAGACTGTAGATTGTTCAGTTGTCTTTGCTTTGGTGTTTTAATTTCCATTCCTGTAGCTCGAACAGTGTTTACGTCTAACTATTCTTGGCAGGTCATGAAGATTGAAAGTAAAGTCCCGTCAGCTGTTCCGTCGAGCACGCTTCTTCACGTTGCTTTTCTTCAAAATACTTCTAAGCCGTAATCTCCGTTTTTTAGTAATGGCTGTTCAAATTTTACTTAGTCAGCAACACGAGTCAGTTGACGCCTTAGAGAGTAATGCATTAGGCCACCAAGAGTTTAATCAACCTGAAACAAGATTTCAGCTTCAAAGGTCAAATGAACCGAAATATTGAAATATTTTCTTTGTCGCTTTACCTTCACCAAACACTAAAAAGAACCATCCTAAATGAGATTTGGGTAAAGATTTTTTCCCAATCCTTTATAGAAATATAAAAGATTAAAATCCGAGCATTTTCAAAGACTTCACGAAAACGTTTCTGAAATTGCCGCGCGATGGACTGGAGACTACGTGACGTCAATGTTGGTCTTCAGGGCTGAAAAACGTTCTGCCCAAGCTTCTGAGCATCCCTTATTGCAGGCTCAAGGCGGGCTTTTCGGTTTGTTGACGGCGTTTTTTGGTTTCGTTCTGAGAGAGTTCTGACTGAGACTGAATAAAGTACACAAGATGCGAACGTTTTCTCCTTGTATTAAGCCTTTTTATTTGTTGTTGTTGTTGTTGTTGTTTTTTAGTCACTTGAAAATTACTTTGGATTCAGAGCAACCAATGTCAGAGTAAAAAATGATCATTCCGTCAGTCTGATATGGAATAAAACGTTTTGATCATTTTCAAAGAGGTGGCTTCTCTTGGGCTTCGGGCTCGCCACGAGAGTTTAAATAATTAGATTTTTTTTTGCTTTGTATAACTTATGGCAAACAAAACAATAAACAATAAACATTCGATTTGTGAGTTGACTGAGTGTCCAGCGCTTCGCCTTCTTTCGCCGGGCTGAATCAAAACCCGCTTAAATTGTATTCTGTTATTAGTAGTAACTGTTACGGTTACTTTTTTACATGCCCAGGTTTATTTACCTTTGCAGAACCAGCCTTATCCTTGTCTTCAGTCAAAGAACCGTAATGCTAACGCATGTGAGTGAACAAACTTGTGCGCTTAAAACTTTCTCGGAACTATAGAGGGCCAGAAGCTTACTCGAAAAGGAAAGACTACTTAGATCATTTTTCTGTTGCTCAAGTAATAATAGTCAGAGTTTCTTCCTTTTTTCATTTTTAATTACATACAAGTTTTGTTTTATTTCTGAACGCAAATTTTCCTTTTCACTCGCTGTGAAGTAGCTGAGAACGACAACTGCAGCCAGTGACTTCAAACAATTGAATCTTTGCCCGTAAACAATTGCTGGAACTGGATTTGCTTGAAGGGAGCAAAACAAACCCTTATGTGCAGTTTTCAATAACTTGGACAAAATGGGATGAGCCGTCGAACCTCCCACGAACTATTTAAAAGTAGTCCAGAGGTAAAAGATCAGACAAACAAACAAACAAAACAAAACGACGCTAACAGACCTATGACTGAACGTCTCCTTGTCTTTTCTGGCCGCTTAAAGTGGCGTTTTGTCGAGTTTTGCAATCGTAGATACTATCCACAAAGGACAGTACAGTACAATACCCTTTATTACGAGGTCAATGTTCTTAGCTTAGCGACTGTGCAATAGTTATCAGAAGGGGGGGTATTACATAAAATTGCTGCTAACATAGTGGGGGCTCAAAGTAAAATCACTCATTTGACGGAGGGAGGGGCCTTAAGTTTTATTCGAAATGTAAATAAAATTAAACCAATAAAAGATTCTCAATACAGGCATCATGATAGACTGTAACAAATGTCAACACGAACAACTGTTAAACGATTATTGAAAATATTCCATCAAAATGAAAAGCAAATTCACAACTGATCAATTTTAACCCGTCTTCTAATTAAAATTGAGCTGATCCTATGTAAAGCAAAAATCATGAACTTGTTTTTCAGCTTCCCCCATAAAACAATAATAATAATAATAATGGAATTTATATAGCGCTTATACATCGCTGTTCTAAGCGCTGGGAATGGGAATCAAACAGATGGGAATCAAACAATGGAATCAAACAATGGGAATCAAACAGATCTCGTAGACAAGCTTTGTCGGTTTTTGATGTGAATAAAAGTAATGTTTCTTCATCGACTAAATCGATTTGCTGAATTCCATATACGTGTGGCTCATAGCAAAGTTCAACAGCCTCTCCTCTATAATGCAAGCTCTTTTTCGTCTGTTATTTGAAGCGTTCAATCTCCTGTTCTTTGATTTTTTTTCTCTGCTCCTTTCTCTTTCTGGATTCAGAAATTTTAGATTTTGAGCCAATGTGGTAAGCACCCCGGTACTTAGAAAATGCTTTGTCTAAATCTTCAATCAAGCGATCAACATCCTTCTCGATACTAGATGTTACATAATAACGTTTGTCATTATTCAAGCTGTGATGGCAGCTCAGTCCAGTTTCGAGTTTACCAGTGTTGTGGGGGGGGTTAGAACTATTTTTTTTTGTTTTGGAGGTGGGTAGTGTCTAACTTTTTGCTAGATAACTCTAGTTTTTCAGCTCCCACCTCCTGATAATTATTGCACAGTCCCTTATTAGCTACTTTATAGACATGCCACGAAAAATAAATAAATAAACTAGAAATAATAATAGAAAGAGAAGATTTCTCATAAAAACCTATATATATATATATATATATATATATATTTAAAAGTAGTAAAAATAAGAGTAGACCACGAGATTATTACATAATGATGTTAAAACTAAGCAAAATGTATTTACATGTATTTGCGTGATTAAAATGCAAAATTTGAGAAATTCAACTGAGACATCAAGTTCTTAAATGTTCCGATTTTATTAGCGCCACGAAACTGATCCAGAAGAGCGTTCCAAATCTTAGGTGCTGTATTACGCCACGATTTAAGTCCATAGGTGGTTGTATTTACTTTGGGTAGCTCGAGGATGTGTTTTCCTCTAAGATTATAATTAGTTCAAGAATTGTTCTTATATTTTGACTTCTGGACTATTTTAGTTTATAGGAGATTCGACGACTCGTCCCATTTTGTCCATGTTATTGACACACCCTTCGTCTGGGCCGCCTGTGGTCCAAGTCGTTTATCGACCTTCAGCTCGTAGTTATTCGGTTGATGTATCCCGCTGGCGGAGAATCTTACCAAAAGTTCGCAGTGGTGCTGTTCACTGTGTTAAGCTTTTGACAAATTTGGGCAGATTTGCTGAATACATTTTTCGAAAGTAGAGAAAAATGCGCACACTTGATTTCAGCCTCTTTGAATAGGCCATTTCTGAGTTCCCCCGGGTCTCTGTTTGAAAAAAAGGATAGGTGCTCAGCCTTTGATATGGAAATCATTTTTCATTCTCATGCAAATGAAATTCATTTTCACAAGAAAGGTTGTGCACCTAGCCTCATTTTGAAAGTGAGGATTTTTGGAACTCGGAAATGGCCTATTTTATCATATAGACGCGAGTGTCTTACTGGAAAATATACCACTCGTAAAATTCATGAATACTACATCCGGGACCCGAGTGGTTTATTTTCCATAATCTCACACGTGAGTTTATCGATGATGTAATTTCGGTAATTTTCGTCCGAAATTTGTAGGCGTCTTTTGAATTTTACTTACACATTTTTCAAAGCTTTGCATATATTTTGTCATTGTAGAGCCCTATTCCGTTCAGTGTTATTTCTCAAGATTATTGTAAACATTGTCTTATATTGCTGTATTGTAAATTTGAGCCATCACAATTACTAATCTATTATTTTATCAATGTCTTTTTGTCTATAAAATAAAAAGAACATTGCACGGTGTCTTAAAAATATGAATTTTATTTTCTCGTAAATAAAATTCATACCGTAAAATTCCGAAAATATAAGCCCCGGGCTTATATTTTTCAATACCCTTTTTGAGGGGCTTATATTTGGAGAGGCTTATATTCGTAGGTGCTTATCTACGGAGGGAAATTTGTGTTTCCAAATCGATTGGGCTAGCCTTATAGTTGGAAGTAAATTTACTGTTTTTGCTTTGTTTTACTTTGTATTTGAGGTCAATTTTCCAAGTAGAAGCCCCAGGGGGGCTTATATTTGGAGGGGCTTATTTTCGGTATTTTACGGTATCTTCGTGCCACCGTGCAATATCCTCTATATATCCACTTGTCAACAGAAAAACATAACCCTGAATGCTAAAGCAGGGACGTGAAAATATTTCTTTTCTTTTTCTTATTTAAATTTAACAAATGCAGAAGGGGCCGGTCAGTACCATTAATAGTTGATGAAAATACGAGCATTGTATTGTGTTGGGATGGAAATAATCTTTTATTACCTATTCATTAAGAAAAAGTGACATCTTAATACATGCATGCAAAGCTAGGCTTCAGAGAAACTCCTGTCAGTCGAAGTCTCAAGCAAAAACTTTAAGCCCCTCTCAGTTCCAGTCAATCAGCAAGTCCTATAGCTTGGACTATGAGTTTGAATCTACAGCTTTTTCTGTTGTTGTTGATAACAACCCTGAGGTATGGCTTTCTTGGTTTTACCCTAAGTATGTTCCTAGATATTCTCATAATAATTTTTCTTTACAGTAGCCTGCATAACAGGCGCTTTATGAGCCAAGCAAGGCGAACGCGGCATTTTGAGCGAAGCGCAAAACGAGCGCAAAGCGCAAGACGAAGGGAGGAGAAAAATAGAGCGCCTGTTATCAGTCCATTTTTCTGGCTCTTCCGCCCACCTATGCCCACAAGTATTGACTACCGGCGGTGATGTTTACAAGGACCAACGAAAACAAGATCTGTTACTCAAAAATTCTCACCTTTCTGGCTACCAGAAACACCGACAGCAGCATAAAACCACAGGAATAACGACTACTAGGGCGAAAATCACCTTCAATAATATAAGACTCGGTACGGCAAAATTAATGAAGTAAGATTTGCTCAGTCAGTCTAGTTTATGTCCAGTTTGGCAACAGCGGCGAAGAAGAAAGAGGGAAAACCTGTTGTTCAAACAAATTCCATGGTCATACGTTTCACATTATCACGAGCTTATGAGTAGTGTTTGGCCTGTCAACACTTAATTTCGAAAAGTTAGTAATTTGAGACTTTATCCAAACCTAGTTGGAAGCAATCCAAGAACATCTTTCCTCTTTTGTTTTTCCTTTATTTCTGGAACATTTGGAAGTAAACGAAAGCTTCTCGAACAGCATCGTCAAAATAACATGACTGCGTGACGGCCATTTTGTTTCAGACAAACATGCCAGAATCTCGCCAGAACAACGTGTCATCAATTAACCAATTGGAACGCAAAATTCATGTGGTGAACGTGGGAACAGCCAGAACAATGGGCTGGTAACAGGCGCTTTATTTTCCTGCTCCCCTTACCAGCAATATACAATATAAACCGTGATTGATATTGTTACTCGACGACGAAAATAATGAAAATTTTTCTGCAATACCTTCGAAGTAACGTGGAAACGCAGACATGTTTTGCTCGCCGCTTCTCTCCAACCGAAAAGTTATTTTTCGCATGGAGAGAAGCGGCGACCAAAAATACGTCTGCGTTCCCAGGCTACTTTTGAAGAGGCTCTTTCAAAGCTCCAAAATACCTGATTGGTCTGTTCAATCTCGTAAGCGAATTGGATTATGGTCGGATATATTTGACAGAACACGTCAAAGTTTTCAGCTCCATTTTTCTCGGAAATATTAGAAAGCCAAGGATAATTAGAAAAAATGAATTCAGGCTTAAAATAAACTTTGAATAAGCACGCAATTTATTTTTGTGTCTGCCTTGAAGTCAGTTCGTAATTTAATTTGTGTGTTTAATTTATGGGACGACGACGTTATTATTTTTTTCCTGACCGTCTCTTCCCGATGTTTGGAAAGTGCCAACGGATTCAAACTTTCTAGAAAAACAAACAAACAAACAAACAAACAAACAAAACAAAACAAAAAGAACAAAAACTTATGCCAAGGACAGGTTAGCCTGCTTAACTGAGGCGCTTTATGAACCAAGCGAGGCGAACGCAGCATTTTGCACGAAGCGCGAAACGAAGGGAGGAGAAAAATAAAGCGCCTGTTACCAGTCCACAAGTAGTAGTATTGGGATCGCTTGAAAGTGGTTTCCATATGATCGTAGCTAATTTAAAGTTACTAAATCAGGCTTTTTTACAACCTAATTTGAAGCAATCCGAGAACATTCCTCTTAAGCAATAAATTTAAACATTTCTTTTGTTTTCCTTTTGTTTCTGGAGCATTTGGAAATAACCGAAAGGCTTCTCGAACAGCATCGTCAAATGAACATGAATGCGTGACGTAACGGTTATTTTGTTCCAGGAAACATGCCAGACAAACGTGCCAAAACTACGCGTTCAGCAATTAAACCAACCGGAAAGCCACGTTCATGTAGTGAACGTGGGAAGGGAAGAGTCAGAACAATGGACTGGTAACAGGCGCTTTATTTTTCTCCTCCCTCGTCTCATGCTTCGCACTCATTTCGCACTTCGGGCAAGATACCGCGTTCGCCTCGCTTGGCTCATAAATCACCTGTTCTGCAGGCTAGAGACGGATAATAAGTTTTCAAATGCCCTGGGCGTTAAATTTGAAGCTACAAACATAGAGATGAACTTTTTAAAACTGTTACGTTTTTCTTGAATGAAAATCATCTCAATTCGGTCAAAGGAATATGTACAAGGATATTCAATTGGCTTAAAATTCCGTTAAGCCTCATTTATTATGCATAGTTTTTTCGACTCCATCCATGTGAAACAGTATGAGATTGCTAAATGCATAATAGATTTATGGGGCTGCACTGAAATCTCTCCAAAAGGTCGTAGTGGTGCTGCTCACTGTTTCAATCTTGAGAAAAATTTGAACTCATGTGTTGTTGAATATAATACATTTTCCGATATTAGCTAAAATTGTATACAGTTTATTTCAGTCTCTTCGAATTATTTCCCTTATCCAAACTACACTGAATAACTTTGGCTATTTTGCATTACACTGACAAACAACTTCCTAATTTCACCAAGGTATGTATCAGCGACGACGCCATGTGAAGTATCCCTTCTCCAGCACGCCAGTCCTGCCTGTAAAGTGTTGAGAAATGCTGCCTTAAATCAGAACAAGAAGATCTGGACCTTGAAACATGATCCAGATTTACATGGCTTTGCCTTACTGAACATGACCTCTGAGCAGCTGGGAGCTATTGCTGTGCAAGATCCCTTTATACGATACTACGCTTCGGCATATCTTCAAACCTCGCAAGCAAGCAATAAATCCTTTGAGTTGTACAACAAAATAACCGCTGGTCAGGAAATCACAGATATAACAGAATATCTGAAGTTGTCAGCGTTTTTTCAGTCGGCTCTAGAACCTGCAATTGGCGTAAGTATATTGTTTTGTTATTCAAAGACCGTGGTCAACTGTATAAAACCTTAAGTCAGATGTAACTGCTGACGTCTGACATTCAGTCAAGAGTGAACGGGGCTGAATGTCAGGTTATATGCGCAGGTGAAGTAATAAATCTGATATCTGAATTTTAAAATCGGCTCGGTGACGTCAGTGTATTGCTAGAGTAAACTGATGTTACAGCGGCCAATTTAGTTGACGCAAACCGTATCGCGTTCCGTTGCTGAGAATTTTTGAGTTTAAAACACTCTTTGTCCATGCAAATTCTATGCAAAGAAATTAATTTATTGTTTTGTCAATTGCGCATGACTAGCCCACCATGTCGTCTGTGTCAGTTCCCCGATTGTATATGTTAAATTTCCTGTCGTAAATTGTAACGGTCGTGACATTAAGACACGTGGTTTTTTTTCTTTTGAATACTGTTGCTGGTTCTGTTTCGATGAAGGTATATATTAAAACAAAAAAATTTCTTAGCCCAGCATCAAACTCAAGTCGTTTGACAGTGCATCTCTCTAAAAAGCCTTCCATATGACACCAACTCTACCACACACCGTTCAAATCTGAAAACTGAAATCCACTTTTAAATTAGTTTCCTGAGTTTGTTTCTTAACCTTAAATTACAAAAATTAGAGCAGTTTACTATATGATGACCCCGTCTATTTACGGATGGGAAATAGGAAAGGCTTGTTTTTTGTTTTTGGTTTTCTTTCTATTATAAAGTGAACGTCGATCTATTTTCGAAAACGTGGCATTATAACATAAGTCTGATGGCGTCGCGAAATGTCGGCTGTTTTCCCGGTGCTATTTTTTCGCGTACAAGTACCGCGTGGAAATTTTGTCTCTTCTTAATGCGTGACATTTTTTTGTTTATCTCAGTCTCTACACTGGTGTACTTAAATTCTAATGAAACTTGCAAGGCAAGATAACGTGTCAGATAATTCAAAAGATTTTAAATAGACGTCTACAGTCGGCGTACATGGGGGCTACACTTTGTTGTGGTCTAATATATTTTGGAAGGTATTATGCTTATCTCACCTTTTGCATGTTGAGTGTATAACTACTCCTATCCCTCCTTCCTGATCATCCGTCCGATATTTTGGGGACCTTACTACGATCCGACAACGGCGACGTCCATGAAAACGTCGCTGTAAAATAGACTCGGCATTCTTTTAAACCATTTCGCTATTATCTCAAGTCACCCGGTTACTTAAAGGAAGGGAATTGAATTTATGTTGGAGATGAAGAGGGATGACGCCCGAGTTCAGACAGAGATGGTAGAGTTTATCGCCTTGCCGTTCCCGTCGTAAAAAAAAACTTAAAATTTGGTCATTTCACGTTGTAGTCGTGCAGGGACGGCCAGGAAATGTACAAAAAAACGTGATGCACGAGCAAAGTTGTTTTTTTGCTTACTAAACCTATTGCTCTTTGACGTTGCCGTTGCCGTCGCCGTCGTAGTTTCGTAAGGTCCCTTTTGCCTCTTTGACGGAGACGACGAAAACTAATTTTTAATTGGGCTGTGCCGGCGGCCCAATAATCAGACAGCAAATAGACTTTGACATTTGTTACCATTAGGAGTATGCTCGGCTGCCATCACGATATGAAGCCTTCGTCGACAATAAGCCCGAGTGGTTAAACGACAAGCACTTTACTCAGCAACGCCTGGCTGGTTCCAATCCCATGTCACTAAAGCGGGTGACAGTTCACGGACAAGGTACGTCTCTGCCTACGCGACCAGTTGTAGCTTAAACAAATTGTATCTTCAAATCTCTTCTCAAAGGGTAATTTTCTGCGTACAGGACGTTTAAACGATGTGGGTACTCTAAAAGTTACCTTTCATTAAGAACTCAGAACTCAGAAGTTAGCAAAATAAATGGTACTCGAAGACTTGCTGAGCACACTTAAACTTTATAAGGAACGTATTATAGGACATTCTATTAGGTATAAGGTACTTTCAGTAAGGTATTGTTATAAATGGAATGATCGGGTTCTATTTCTTTAAACTCGCTCAATCGATCTGACTCGGTTGTTGAAACAAAAAAAGAATTCAAAATCCATCCGTCGTCTGTAAAATCAGGTCATGTTTGATCGTTTCTCCAAGCAGGCAAGATAGATCCATCTCATCCGCTTGAGATCTCCCGCTTTTGTCCCATAACTGGAGAAAAAAATATCTAGTGTTTAGTTCTGTTTACCATCATAAACCCTTCATTAAAAAAGCTTGACAGGTCAAAATGGCAAGATTTTATATATTTTATTTCATTAGCTTTACCCTGAAGAATACAAAAAAAAAAAAAAAAAAAAAAATTAAGAACGTAACAATACACTAATAATAACTTAAATATTTGGGCAGGGACACCGCAACAGCTAAAGCCAATTACTGCGGACCCAAAAAGTAAAATGACATAAAAGTAGCAATTTAAATCACACGCAGCAGCTAATTTCTTGGTCTAAAAACTTGGCTGTGTTACATTTCAAGCAAACACTTTTGAGGCTTCTTGGAGAGTCCGGGTCATAGTTTCTTGCTAGAGCCCGCGGGTAATAACCGTAAAGAACAGATTTAAAATTCTCAAAAGTAACATTATCTAGGTCAAGTCTAGTAAAAAGCAGGTTCCAGATTCTAGTGGTTCTAATGAAAAAAGATTTCTGAAAGGCAGAAGTCCTGCATTATTTAGGCACAAAAGATTGAGAGCTCGTTACGGATATAAAAGATATTGGCCTCGTTCTTTTTTTTTACAAACTTCTTATTGACCACAACTGGATCGGTCCTTTGAAAAGGCAAAAAATCGAGCCTGACCAATATCTAGGTCATCGTAACCTTATTCGCTTGTACAATAACACATATATTATAATGCTACCTTAATTTATTTATTTCGTGTAGAAAAGAGACAATGCACAGTAAAAACGACTGACGGAAGATGGTGCCATTTCCCGTTTACTTATCGTGGCAAAGTCTATCACAAGTGTACAACTAAAGACCATCAGAGACGTTGGTGTTCAACGAGTGCCAAATATATCTTAAAAAATAATTTTAGAAGATGGGGAAACTGTCAAGGTAACAAAAGAAACGTTATTAATTGTTACCCTATTTTTTACTGGCTGCTACTCGCTTTATATTTCATAATATTTAATTTGTATTACGTCTCCCTCTTCTTTAGGTAATGAAGAACAGAGAATGGGTAAGTTCAATTTGCTTATTTTATTGGTTAGTGGTAAGTGCCAATAAATAGAATTACAAACCAAGCACTGGTGTCCCAAAATAATCGTGTGGGAGCTGAGTGCCTCGTTCTACTGAGCCATACTGTTAGGGAAACCAACGACTGTTTTCTGTGAAATAACTGTTCGGAGAAGCAAATATTGTCTAGAATTTTCTATTACCCAAGGAGGGCTAACGACTGGCTAAAAATTCTATATGACCGTTCCATTCATGTACAATTTTCCAAGCTTATCTAATAAATTCCCAACAATTTTCTGAAGATTAATTTTCACATTTCACTTCCCAAGTGAGGCTATTTTTCGTTCAAAAAGGGAAACCAAAAATTTTCGGATTCAAAAATGCGATGGAGAGAAGAATAAGAAAATTTCTAACTTTCGTAATACGTCAAATTGCATCTAAAATTTTCGGGAAAATAACTCTCAAGCGCTTCTAATTTCGAAAAGACTCAATTTGCCGTAGGATGACAAAACAGAATGATACAAATTTTATAGCGTTGCTCAGAATGTTTGCTAGAGATTTAAACTGAATTACTCTGGATAGCCTAAAAAGTGTTTTCAATGCATTTAGGAGGAAACCGCCGTTGAGTGCCCCTGTGCTGTGTTTCTTCCTTTTTATCAAGTATTTTTTGATGCTATCGAGTATATTGTTGGCTCAGAAAATGTAGTGCTCTAACTATTTCTATTCATTCGAAGCCATGTTTGACAGGAATTTGTTTGCCTAGAAATAAAAAGTGTTTACGTCTCTTAGTCACTGAATGAGTTTTATTAGTTTGCTAAGAAGGGCACTGACTCCTCTTCACCAATTCAGCTTCAACATCTTATTCAGCAGGGAAGGGCTGTGTGCAGGGTTCAAATTATTGATCAAAAGAATATCACGAGATAAATCAGACAATTACTAGCCGCAAAATCACTAACTGGGAAGCGCCGGAATATTACTACAGCTATAAAACTACTAGTCAGGAGCAAAAGAGGAGCTAGCTCGCTCACTCCTGTCACGAGTTCGTCTGGAAAAGTACTTAAAAAGAAAAAAAAGGGTTTAAAGGCTTGTTTATAGTGGAAAGTGCAGTTAGCTTATCCAGCTAGTTTACAGGCACTCCACTCAAATACTTACAAACAAATAATTTAAACATAACATAACAGGATTAAAAACCCCAACTGGCAGGAGGCAACCGGTTGGCTATTTACAAGCGTGGCCGAGGATTTGAACTCGGGAAGACCGAGAACAAATCCAGCAAGTGGCCAGAGGCGGACTCGAACCTCGGACCGAGGGATTACGAGTCCAACGCGCTGACCACTCGGCCACGCTGCCTCCTTGTATCCGCGACTTCATTTAAGGTTAGGGTATATATGAGACAAGCTGTGTTCCTCAAAGTCGTCCTCTTGGTCTCCAGACTTAACACGCCCTGCGAATTTGATCCTCCTCCCTTCCTCCCCCTCTTTAGTTCTTAATGGTACTTTCATCTTAGCTTGGGTGCCTTTTTCTCGTGCCTTCAACTTTGCCGTCTTACGTGGCCAAAATTTTACCCAAATACTTCGTTGTTGCTCATTTCTTTAAGCGCTCTTGCAAACAAAGCTCGAGTGGATGACCCCGAAATTTAGGGTATAAAAACAAGCTGGTAAGGAGGCACAATTAACATATCTTATACGAAAGCCTTTTTCCCGTGCTTTCAGTCGGCGAGGACTGCAGTGTCAAGACCACAAAAGGTGAATGGTGCCATTTTCCATTTACTTATTATGGAAGGAAATATACGAAGTGCACTAAAGATGATCACATTCGACCGTGGTGCTCAACTACAGAAAACTACACAGGCAAATGGGGAAATTGCAAAGGTAAACCCTCGCGGAAGACGCATTTCTTTTCCCTAGGTTTGCGCTAAAAGATGACTATCCATTTACTTTTTTGCTAATCTACCTAAACTATTCACATTTTAGCCAAAAATGATTTTAAAGTACCGTGAGGTTGTGACTTTGCTGATACTTATAAGCTCTAAACAAGTCCCCTTAAAAAAGTGTCAAAGAGAATCGTCCCTGTTTAATTATTACAGTCAGTGATGGAAAAAATCTGCGAACCTGTAGATCGATTTCACTTTCGTGATCAGTGGCTATACAAATTTCTGCGAACAAAAAAAAAACGTTTTTACATGAGA
Source organism: Porites lobata (assembly GCA_942486035.1). NCBI lineage: Eukaryota > Metazoa > Cnidaria > Anthozoa > Scleractinia > Poritidae > Porites > Porites lobata. Next base: position 953,248 of record CALNXK010000005.1, read on the forward strand.
AAGTGTTCAATTGCCACTTAGATCATTTTTGACACTCGATCTACTTGGTTCTATTATTGGTGAGGTAAGTAAAATGTAAGGAAATGAAATTAAATGAAATAAAACAAATTAAAAATTAAACCGTTATCCTACAAATTAGCCATCACCTCATTGAGGCAAAGACACTCTTCAACTGATTTTGGTTTTGTTCTTTGCAGGGAAAGAAGAGAAGAGAGGAGAGCAGCGTGGTAGGTACACTAAACGGTTGAGATCGATCCAAAAAAAAAAAAATTCAGTTCTAACACTCGCGCCAAAACGTGATCCCCATTCTTGGAGTTCAGGAGCAATTTGAACAACTTTTCGTGATGATTTCACTTCATCGTTTTATATTACCACATCGTTTGAATTACAATCGTTTTGAGTTACTAAGAATATATAAAAGCACTGAAGATTCTGCTGATACTTCAATTCGGTCTTATAAAAGATAAACCGGTGGATCAGAAGCCCGATTCAACTAGTCTGCATAGATCACTGAATCGTAAAAACTTCGATTCAGCTTCACTTTTTTGACATTTATCTGCCAGCTAAATTTTAATGGCAAACAGTCGAACGCAGTTACTAATCTTCGATTACTGCTACTTACTAGCTAGTTTAAAAGAAAAAAAAAACATTTTATGCATTACCTTACAATTATAGTCTTATCCTTATTAGGACCAATAGGACTTGATTGGAAGGAACTAAAGGCAACATTGAATCCCACCTTTGAATGGCAAAAAGCCGTTCAAGCAACTCTGGGTACAGACGACTCTTTAGAATCGGTATGGATAGTCCTAATACTTTGAGATAAAAAAAAGAATAAATAATAATAATAATATTAACAATAATAATAATAATAATAATAATAATAAAATCAGCTAAACTAAACTGAATATATCGCTTTTCATTTTATGGATCTGTTTGCAATTTTATTTCTTCACTGGATGGAATAGTACTGATGAAAAGAGATTAACTGAATAATGTAATGATGACAAGAAATGTGTGACTGGCTCAGTGATCGTCTAAGCAATACTGCGCAAATAGGAAGTTGATCAACAATGCAAGTAGACAATTAATACAGAGGAAATTAAATCATTTTGTTGAATCTGGTGAAACGTAACGACTGCTTCCAATTTATCGCTAAAATATAATAAACTAGAAATACGTGTATCGCAAAACCTCGCAAGGCTCGTGGGAGGCCTATAAAATGTCAGGTGTGGGAAGGGGGAGAGAATTGGAGCAAATTGTGTAGCTTGAAAGGGCTGTTTTCAACACTGGCTCTAATACTGGAAGGTGAGATGTAGTTAATCTTCTTTAGGCTGGGGTAAATTTGAACCCAGTGCTCTGTCGTTAAAAAGAATTTTCTTGCGAACTGAACCACAGCAATGAGACTATTTACACTTGTTGTAGTACATAATCGCACTTGACAACTAATTGTTTGCAACGGTAAGGTGCAAATATTATAATCACTTACGCTAAAATAGACATTACATGTAGCAATGTCTTCATGATTAAGGTTGCAGTTGAGGAGAATTATGAAAGCGATCATGACTCATGATTATTGATTATGCGGTACCCTCATTAGCACTGAGTCATCTCTGTAAAAAGTACCAAATCATTTATAAAAGTGTTCATAGTTATTTGTGTACATGTATGAGAAACAAATGCCCATGCACAGCTGCATGCAGGAGTGAACTTGTATCAAATGTCCACATACAAGTCATGTTGAGGGTGATCAGTTTCTCAATTCAAAACATGCATGAGCTTGTTCAGACATGGTTGCCAGAGGCAAAGTTTTTGAAATTCCCAGATTGACAGTCAAATGTACACTTTCCTTGACCAAATGAATTGACAATTTGACCAGGCATTAATGGGTTCCAAATTGACCAGTCAAAACTTCGCGTACCGGACACAGATGACGCGAAACAAAAGATTTCTTTGTTTTTTGTTCAGGGAAAATCTGCTTGGTATCAATGGTTTTTGTTCTTTTGTTTTACGTCATCCGTGTCCAGTACACAAAATAAATTCCTTTCGAATATCAAATAGGATCGAAAATAGGAGGCCAGCGTTATGTTTGACTTAAAAGTCCACAGCTGTGTTTATGTATAAGGCTGCTAAACATAGATATATAGTTTATTTTAGGATGGTTTTGGGGAAGTAAATGTAACGAAAATTGTAAGCGAAAATTTTGTTCAGTAAGGATTTTGTTTCACATTATCAGTGCTCTAAACTGTTCATTGTAAAATAAAGCTTACTGTAAAACCCATCGTTGCTCATGGTTTAAAGGCTGATCGCCTGTCTTCAGTCCGTTGGAATGATATTCTTGACGTTCATTGTACAGATCGTGTAACTCTTGCTTCCTATATCGCTGCATCGAAGAAGATACTTTTGATCGTAAACTTCAAGCGTTCCCTGATCTCCTTATCGCTTTTTAAAGCGTTGGCACTCGGTGTTCCCTCTCTTCACCGGCTTGTTTGCTGTGTAATTGTAGTATTTTGTCGCTACCTTTGTACATGTTTGTGGTCGCCGTGTTGACGACGTTGCCTTCACTGTGCTAAGCGATTTTCTCTCTGCTTCGCGCTTTGTTGTTGTCGTCGTCTACTCCGCTCGCGATAAATTTAATCAGCATTCTCCAGAGGAGTTACGGTGGAAAATCTTCGCCGTGGAGGATTTTCGTGATGATTTCAAGCGACCAGTGCAGAACTGTTAAGGGGGACCTAAGGAACATGTTTAATGTTGTCGGCACTTTTGTACTGCGTGCAGAGGAATTTTAGAAGGCGTTAAAAGAAGATCACTGTACTGCCCTGCATGAGAACGAGGCTGAACAATAAAACGACTGAAAAATGGCCGTTTATTGGAATTTTGGAACAAACTACAATCAGTTTCGATATTCTGAGATGTCTTACTTAATAAGAAGTTGATGGTAACACTTTTGCGTGGTCACGTGTCCCGAAGTAGAGACTTAATACAATGTTACCCTTAAAGAGTACTAACATTAATACCTTTTCACATTGACAAAGTGAAAGCCATATGTTTTTGACAAATTTGGACTTTCTAATCTTTCTACACCTCACTGTCAGGGTCCTCGTCCTCAACCTTTAGTGTATTAGTATCTTCACATGCATTTTCACAGGGATCATCACTGTCACAGCAAGACTCAGAGGTAGGCGTAATTCAAGCCTGATTTCCGGCAGTAGCATCTATTGTCTGAGCATGCGCATCGGTTCTTTCACAGCCGCACTTGACCAACAGGACGATTTCTTCAGGAGCAGATGCTTCCTTTGTCATAACGTGGATCCATTTATCCTCCCTTTTCTCCCATCGAATCCATCTGGCTGTGGCAAACTAGGACAGCACACTTTATCATTGTTCCAGACTATCATTTTGATAGTAGGCGCGGAGAATTGCTTCATAAAACGACACTTCGTTTGGTGGAAGCCTATCCGATTCGCCTGATTTTTTTCTGAACATATATGTATGTCATCTTAGTTCCTTGACTTGTGAGATACCGGTTCCAGGCTGATATAACTGGCTTGTAAACTTCTGCACAAGGACCAATATCTCGTCTCGGGGGATGCACTGTGGCTCCAAGGCTTCCAAAAGCAGTTATGGTATCTTCTGCTTCCATGAACGTTTTCCAGCATAAAAGTTTCCCTTTAACAGAAAAACGCCCGGTGATATCAGCGTGGAACGCTGGTAATGCGGCACGTTTAACTACCGAGGGCGCTAGCTATTGGACTACGACCAATCACACGATAGTTATCACCCGTAGCAAAGACAAACGATGTCTTCACACAGAGCGCCGGATAGCGCCTTAAAGGAACAACTTACCTCTGTGTCTGGAGAGTGGATATAAAGCTCCATTGTACCGCTGGCAGTTGCGTCCAGAGCATGTAACAACATCATCTTGGTGTCTGCTTCTTCTTGATCACTTTGAAGATGGTTTCCATTTTGTTGTGTTGCACGACAGTAGTAACTCCAGGCCCCAACAACTTATAGATTTGTATTCATAGCATGATCTAGGAAGTTCTCTGCCAGGGAGCTAAAATAGATAGCTCGTTCTCGGTCTTACAATGAGAAAAGCATGGAATTACTAATACGTTAATATACGGATCTTGACCAGCCTGCCTGTTTATTCAGGTAGCTGTTTTCAGACACTTTGGCAACTTATATTTATCGAAAATCAAACAAACCTCATCACTGGACTTGTACTTATGGATGATTCTGGCAGTAAAGCGCTCAGCTCATTGCGAACAGTCTTTGATATCGACCGCTTTGTAGAGAGATTGACGTTCTGCCAATTTATGGCGTCAACAACAGCAACTCGCAGCTGAGATGATGGTTCCATATTTACATTTTCATTCGCACGAATCTGAGGACCAGTAGTCGCTCTTTGCACTGATTCATCACCAAGCGCTTAACTTTTCAAGAATTGACATCAAAGCGTTCTTTACAAAATGGTGAAGCATTTTACCATCGGGTGCAAACAAAGACCTCGGAACTGACAGAAACCTCAGACTGGCCAATCACTGAAAACACCCATTTTGTGCAGCTATATTGATTGCCTACCGTAACAAGAGTGCAGCTTCAGACAGTGCATTCATTTGTTTTGAATCGTTACTACTTTCTTTTCTGTTAGATGAATGGTAGTATAACGTATCTTCTTAATGCTTAGTCGGTCTTATTCTTTAGCTTTTGGTGGTCTGTGAAATTCCACTTCAGGTATCAAAGTTTGACTTAACGGTTTTAGCGTTTTTCGATAGCATACATCCGCATGGACATTGTTTACTTCAATGAATTCTCCCATAAATATGCCGCTTGTAAGTCGTACATAGTCAATATCATACCTTTTCTTAAGTTGATCTCTATCATTACTGAAAACTCTGTACGTAAGGACTGGGTAGCACAATTAAAAGGGCTTTCCCGCGAGACTCACTGCCGTCACAAAAAGAAGCAAGGGTCTATGTTAAATGGTGATGTTTTAGATATCGTCAGCCGTAGAGGTATTTCCTCTGGCTCCACGTTTGAAATCTTCCGTCTTGTTTCATTAGCTCCACCCAACTCTCTCTCTTACCGTTCTCTTGCTCGCCTAAGCAGTCCCGTATAGACCACGAGCAGTCTCTCTTTTGCTCGAAAATCTGTGAGCGTTTGCGATATATGACTCTATGGATGGCGTCCTTACACCACTTTAACACTGTCTGTGCCACGATACTCCTTTATTCTTAAGCTTTTGAGCTCTAAACGTTTTTAGTTTTGACCCAACTTTCGAAATATTCTAAATGGACGTAAGACTGCCATTCTTGTATGCACGTCAATACTATGTCATGAGAAGTCGGTTTCTCTACAAGTCGTTCATTTGGCGTAATTTTGGCCACAAATAATACACAAACTTAAATTGAGGTCTTTAGTCCCTCCAGTTTCTGTAGAACTTGACATTTAGACCAGGTAAAAGACTTAACGGCAATATGTATCCCAGATGTTCATGTGGCAACACACAACACCAAACCAGAAAACTGGAATATGTATTAGCAAGTGCAATGAAGAAAAAAATAGCCTATTGATAACTGTCAATGTTTGAAAATGGAATTTCTTATTTTATTATAAAGCAGTCTAGTTTATACCTCAATTTTTAAGTGCCAGGAAAAAAACGAGGAATGTCCACTTTTGTTGCTGGACAGATTACTTGTTCTCCCACATTGATATTCCAAGGAATCTTACGTTCATCTAAGGCAACGGGCTTCTTCTGAGCTAAAAATTTGGATTTTTAACTTTTACCAATGCACTAGAGGTAATTGAACATTCCTAGATATCTTATGAAAAATTACTTTTACATTTACAGAAAAGAACGTGATTGAACAGCCGTTTTTTAAGCATTTCCAAACCTTAGCCTCGTTTTCATGCAAAGATCAATGGGCAATTTTCCATCGCCCCTTAAATACCTCCTGCACGAATTACAGAGGTGCCGGCAGCATTAAACATGTTCCTTAGGTCCCCCTCAACACTTCTACACTGGTCGCTTGAAATCATCACAAAAATCCCAGGCAATTTTTTTCAGGGACATATGCTCCCTGACTAGATCGTAAACATTCTTTCACAGACGATGAATAAACACATCCACCATGAAAGTACAGGTAGCCCAAGCTCGAAATATGAGCATCGGCGAACATCGGCATTGTTGCGTAACATTCGAAATTTAAGGATTTGTTTGAGGGAAAAAACCTATCGTTTCTGTAACCTACGAAAATGAAAGAATTTCTATAAAAACAGCTTACCTTACTTAAATGTGTGTTACGTCTCTCCTGTGTGGTCCATGAGCCGATTTATGGCCGTTTAATGGGTTTTTATGTAAACGGTTTTCTCTCTATATAAAGGTTTAGAGAGAAAAGCGTTTGCATGAAAACCGGCCAATTCACCGATGTCGAGGTGAAATTAGGTTAGGATCCAGAGCAGTAGAAAATTTCTAATCCTCAGTTATTCCTGTGACCTTTTTTTTAAACAACTTCTTACACCTGGCTAGTGGCTCCAATCTTTGCGTAAGTTCTTTCTTGTCACTAGATACTTTTAGTTTTATGGCATTGCAATAATGCTGTAACCTTTCTTTGCTTAGTTTATCTAGATTCTCCGATTGAATATCAATAAATATTTGTTCGAAAGAAACATGCTTCGTCTGATTGTCTGCCATTTTGAAACTGGACTTTTCAAGAAGTCCGGCAAAATCTGGTAGTCCTGGGTAAACTCACAAGCAAAATTAATTAGGTCTGTAAGTTTTTAAAACAATAGTTGTTTTAAAAACTTACACTAATTATTAGTGTGTTTCATCTACTGTACTTCCCAAGGAATAGTGTAGGTAGACTAAAGCATTGGGGGAGGCTGAAAAATGTTTTCCATATGTAGGACAAAGATATTTTGTGGAATTAACCCAATAAAAAATTACACATGCATTGTACCTTAGCTCTCTAAAGTAAATATGGAAGAAAATTGACAATTTATAAGTTACTTGACATATTATAGCCCTTTTGTATCAAGTTCACTGTCAATGAAATGTTAGCATTTGGAACTGTTACATCAAAAATGAAAGTGGTGCTTTTGCACCATGAGACAATTCCCTTGACTTTGATTGGGTAGTTGCCTCTTTAGCACAGATAGGGTCAAATAAGATTTTTACAGTATTGGCCAACACTTTGTATACACATCGTAGAATGTCAATCCTGTTCTTGGGCCAGCAAGCATTCAAATTAACCAATCCCGCATGCGTCCAATGTAGTTTTCATTGTAGATCCGCAGGGTCAACGTTTTTTTGCTATGTCTGTCTCCTTGTACTGAGCCTCAAATTTCTTTGGCGGACGATTATGTGAAAGGCCTTTGGCATGACACGTCTTCAATTCCAAACCCCTTATCTGTCAGCACTGTAGTCCCCTCATCTTGTATCATATCAAGTACCCCACAGTCAGCTGCTAAGTCGTTATCAGAAATTGACCCAGCATAAGTGTCAGTGCACATGACAAGACTGGCATGTGGTGTTATCCAAATTCCAGTTTTGCGAGTGTCATGGTTTTTGCATGAACTGAATGTTGCATTGCTGATGGCAAAGTTTTCCGGTTAAGCAATCCAGTTCTTTGTGCAGTCCCCCAGCAACACTGTGTCCTGGAAGCCAGTCGCATAAAATTCCAGGAACCTCTCCGGGACAGGGACTCAGGTCTAATTGATCAAACAGGGTTGAGAGAAAAACAGCCCATGCTGTAAAGATACTGGATTGAGTTGATGTACTGGTGCACTTTGCGAATTTAATTTCTTTCCAACTGTAATACTTCAAGTGTTTGTTTTTAAAGGGCCAGAAATTGGTGCAGAGCGTAGCCAGCACAATTCCAGTGCTCTTGCTTGACTTTCTGGGACTCTTGATTGCCTACCTCAGTAAATTTGACGCTTGGCAAGTCCTCCAAATTTGATCTCTTGCCACCCGACCAGTGCATTGAGCAGATGACCTGATTATTGAAATTTACATCTTCTTTCCGCTTTCCTAGGATTTTCAAATAAGCATCCTGTACCGTCTTTGGTGCCGAACCAACTTTAGTTAATGTATAGTACTCGACATTTGGAGTTTTCCACGAGTTTTGCAGAGGGTACTAGCACAAGACCAGTGCCAACATCATGTAGACTTCATGTACGAAGCGCAACCTTCGTGCTGTTCGCGGCCATCATGAAATTTGAGTTTATAAAAAAGTCTGGCAAAATCAGGTAGTGCCGGACCCCCGTTCGGTATGAGAGTAGGCAATGGATGGGCGCTGCGAGTTTGCAGCTCACTATGATCCACGAGCGGTCCACGCACTGCGTGCGTGCTTCGCGCGCGACGTGATTATAATCTGTCATCGCGAAGCGCTTCGCTCGGAATAAATAAATAAATAAAACCTAAAAATCTCACCTTTTATCGGAGGAATAAACCGATCGATTTCATTTGAGCCCTTTAAATAGTCCTAGTTGCATCAAGGGTACAGAAAATACTCCGTGCCTGTTCATTATCAAAAAATACATAACCTAATAAGCCTTGTGTTGCATTAATTAATTACTCTGCTGGTATTTAGCTATTAGGCTTAAGAGACACTCGCTCTTTTGCTGCTTGACGAGAGTCACCTTATTTCCAGCCAGGCAGTTGTATTAGTTATTTATTTCGTTCAAGAAATTTTAACGACGGTTTCACTTTTTTGCTTTGCAGGCTATAGATCAGGGCCGCATTTACACTCTACGATATGAGATGTGTGACGACATGGCAAGATCACCAGATCTTACTGATAGAGATCCTCGAAGAAAAATGTGGAATTTTCTCTCTCCTATCGCTTTGTTTGCGGCTAAGGGGAATAAATACGGCAAAAATGAGCTTATCCCCGTGGCCATTCAAATGGATTATAAACCAGGTAAAATGCTAAATACATGTTACTGATTGAAAATGCCCAAGTACATAACAAGAGCTAGAGAATAGCTCATTCTCTCTAGTACATATCTAAATGTAATTGGTAGTTATCTGCCAAAATGTTCCTTCAATACGGGGAAGGGATCATTCAGTTTTACAATTGTTTCGCGAAATCAGTCTAAACTAGGCTATTTCACTGACGTTTTACAAAGTCACATTCATTTCATACATCAGTATGTAGTTGAAATTGCCGCGCATGCGGGTTTACTACGTAATACATGATGGGTTTGGCTTAGTGATCAGAGGCCAGGAGAGCTACCTGTTATACCAGTTTTCGAAGCGCTTCCCAGGCATTCCTATTATCTATTTCTTTTGAATAGGAAACTAAAACATTAAACTCTAAACCTGATTTCTCTTAAGAGTGTGTCCATGAGAAAACCAGGCAGAACCAGGCAGGGGGGTGATAATGCTCAAATCACCGATTTCGCTCAAACTTGGCACAAATGTTAGGTATCAGGAGTTAGCTTATGTGATAGAATGTCAGGTCAAAATATTAAATTCCCTGGGAGATCCGGGCTCCCCCTGTAAAAATCGCCATTTTGCCCGTTTATGCATAATTAATTAGCTAACTTTACGATGCCAGTGCAACAAACAGAAAAGCCACCTGGAACTTAAATGCACTGAGAGATAATCTGACATCATAAGACTTTAAGCACAATAAACTGTTTAAAGTCGCCGGTTCGATTTCCCCCCTTTTAGCCCCCTTAAGTTGGGTCATCATTTCCAAGTTTTGAGTAAGACGTAAAATTAGGGTATTTTATTCCCAAATATCTCTGATGAGCAACCGCTTATCTTTATAACTTTTGCATGAGTAGTTAAAGCCATCACTTAAGTTGAGAAAAAGATCATAAAAAGTTTGGGAAATTCACTTTCTTCCATGTGTTGACATAAACTGTTCATGTGACTGAACGACTTTTGCATATTTCATCAAAATTCATGCCCTCACAATATTCGTGTGTTTGCCTTTGAATGAGGAGAAATCGAACAAAAAAACTCATCAGACAATGATTTAACATTAATAAGGGTAAAATCATAAAAATTGTTGTGCAAGAAACGCTAACGATGATTTTTGATAGCTGTATACGCGATCTTTTCAAGTAAAAACAACATACAAAGATTTAATTCACAGTTCTACTTACTTTAACAATTTCGCCCTAAAAACAATATAAACGATCAATAAAATCCATATACGTATCTCTTAGATGTCTCAATTGCTAGTTTGTGCCCGCTTTGATTTGTTCTTCATGCCACCTTCGATGTCCAGTTCAGCGTAGTTCAGCGTCGTGACTCGCTGTACGACTAAAATTCCTTAGCCATCAGTTTACGCACCAAACTCCTAATCAAGTTGTTTTAGGACAAAACAATACAAAAGGTAAAAAGCCGATTCTTAACCCATTGAAAGAATTATTTCTGCCACTGTTGTAGCTCAATTCACATGTTGCAAACGTCCGACATCTTTGACATTAAATGGAGCCCGCATTTTTAAGCAGCGGTTGCCACCACACGGAAACATCGTATCGGGAGTCAGGAACCAGGAGCTAGGAGCCAGAGTTTAGTGAACAAAATGACTTTCTGACATTCTCTGAGAATATTTTATTGTTATTGTATGCTGATAAATAATTTAGAATTCCAAATCTATTGGCAACTTTATTCAGACGATGATTATAAATGATCCCATGTCTTCTCAAACTCGGAGATAGAAGTCGTTTTGTCTTCGTGTTTTGGAAAGAACTATTTTTTCTATTTTAGTTGCACGTGAAATAGCAGCGAAGTGAAGCCGGGTGTTGGTGCAGACCAGTTCAAAGAGACAAATAAAGCGTGAGACACGTCCAGATTGGCTTGCGACAAGAATTCCATTGTTTTTTTTCATACTGGAGTCCCTTCTCCCCGGGGGAGTGTCCAAATTGCGTACAAATGCCCTACCCTGCTGGCCCCAGATTTGACTGTCATAAACAGTGAATTTTTTTATCTCGCACGGTCTTTTGGGGATCTTATAAAGCCTAACTGTGGCGCTAATGTTCCCAAGTAGAATTCAAAATACACCACACTTTCACATTGAGTTAGATCTTTTTCTCAAACAACCGCTTCCATATGTTTAACACCCCTCCCACATTCCCTAGGAGAGATACTTCAACTGTAATACTTCGATTTCAAATTTCTCACCCTACCCAGGAAAGGTCAATTTTCTCGTCCTAGACATCGATCTCGGAAGGGCCTTTTTGCGTACTCTTGGGCACCAAAACCAGTTTAGTGCCCAGCCGTGTGCCCTGCTGAGGCAGGCAGATGTTGAATTATGGACAGACACAACAATTAAGTTACAGACATTTGATGTTCCGGTCCGTGCGTGGTCGGAAGACACCTAGTAAATAATGCCCATGGGGTTGCCGAAGGAAAATTTGGGTTTTACGAGAGTCGAACTGCAGGAGGTCTTTAACGAGGAAAAGTGCGGACACATCTACTTTTTGGAGTGAATGTACTGCATGCAATTTTTAAGTTACAATATACTATAGATAAATCTAATTTGTGTCTAAAGTTCCTCTCATACTCCGAGTAGCTTAGGACATACAGGGAACGCAGAGATCAGACCATTGTATCATGGAAAATTCTCAATCAGACTGTCATCGTAAAAAGTGGTCGTGGTCGTTTACTGGATGTGGATGTGTTCGTTTACAGGAGGTTTCAACTGCAAGCGCTTTGACTGGATAATATTTGGTGTGTTGAATAAGTGATCGCTTATTGGGAAGTAGTCACTTAATTTGGGTGGTCGCACGTAGGTTCGACTGTGCCTCGTTAAGCGAAAATTTGTTAAAATGTAAGAGAAATCCTAAAATTGTAAAACAGTGGAAGTTCTCGTACGAGGGCGCCCTCGGGACGAGAAAAAGGTGTCCTTAACTGGATCTCGCCGCTTACAAGAATGAATCTCATATGCAGCATAGTTATGCAAGTGGAATTCAGCCACTTTAAAAGTGGTGTAAAGGTTAGATATAGCCGCTTACGGAAGCTCCTCCCAGCTACAAATTAACACTGGTAATAGCAAAAAACTGTTTTTTAGTGTATATTTACGCTGATGTTCTTGCCTTGTTGTAATTTAGGTAAAAGCATACAATTCAGTTTGTATTTTCAAGTGTCACCGGACGAGTATGTGAAAAAACGGTAACTCTGAAACGGATATATAAGAATGATTCATAACAGTGACGAACAGCCATATGACTGTGGACATGATATGAAAAAAAAAACAACATTCAGAGGCGGATAAGATTTCTTTCGAGAGTCTGCTTAGGAGAGCTTTAAATCAAAGCTAACATCTAATTCGCCGGTAAACCCTTCAAGTGTCCGCGGCCGCCTACGGGAATGTAAAAATCCAGAGTTTGTGTGGGAGTTGAAACGGGATTTTGTGATGGCGGTCGTAAGTAGAGCTATTCGCTATATACGAGAGTGTCCGTTAAGAGAACTTAATCTACTGTATGAATCCGAAAATGGTAGCTTAAATGAGAAGTGAATATAGTGTATTAGTCTGTGTTCAAGAAATTGTTCTCTTACACCTTCCTTATAGCCAAAGAAGTCTAGCCGACTTTTTTTTGCAATGTATTAGTGCCCCCTTTTGGGTCTTTTGTATTCCTCAGAAGTTTTTCCTCAACACGTTTATAAACGGTTATTATTATATTTTTGTAGTGAATAATATACCCAGATACAGGTACCAACCTGTATAGTTGTAAGACTACGAGGATTAAAATACAACTAAGTAAGTAATTATACCCAGTGGCAAGTCATTAATTGTCTAAAAATTGCACGGCACGGTCTGACGACAAAAAGGGCTATTATGAACCATTATTATCATGGTAATTAATGTCAACATCGAATAAATTCAAAATTTCAAGTAACACGACTTTCACAACCTATTTTCAACACACCAGTTATAACAGGATATTGGCGCGTACAACAATAGATAGCGTATTCCGCATTCCGGAGTCCGGTAGTCCGGTAGTCAAAGATGGAGGGTGTTCGAGCAGGTGGTTGTTTTCTGTAGATATAGACGGATTGTCAGTGATCCTTCTTGTCCTTTGAGAATGATTTTGTTCTTTCTGACTACAACTTATTTCAAAGACTTCGAATGTTCGGTGAAAAGACGACACTTTTAATTCTGCAATGCTTCAAGATGTTTCGATTTCATTACCTCGGCACAAAGTAACGCCACAAAGGACCAGACGAAACTGGAGCAGCAAATCTGGACTAAAGCACCTGAGAGACGAGTATGTACCATTTATTCACTATCTTTTATCCTTGTTAAGTCTTGTTTCACCTACAAGTTGGACCGATCGAAGTTTTGAACTAACTCTTTTGCTCCTTGTGTTTACTCAAGCGTTCCATAAAATATCCATCCAAACGTCCATAAATAACATAGAAAACATGCCTCAGGTGACAGGTTATAACTATTCCGCTATTATTATCGATAATGACGCATCTGATTTGTGACTTCTCGTCAACTTTGTGCTATTTTTGTTTAAAAAAAAGAATGTTACGTTTCTTCCAATTTTGGTCAAATGACAAATAAGCGTCAAGTCAGATGTACATAATACGTCATTATTGATAAAGTATGAGATTGCCCAAATATTTTATGATTGATTTGATAACCTTAAAGATGTCTTTCAAAGAATATGTGAGAATTAAGTACATAGGTTGTTGGTCATGGGAGATGTTAGCCACTAAAATACCTTAAATTTAGGGTTTGGTCAAAACAGTGAGAAGATGTCCTTACTTTAGACTAAATAATAGGAAGAGATCGAATTAGAGAGTAAAAATAAATTACTGAGCATTAAGTTTGATAAACATAGAAGATGATAAAGTTGATTAGATTTGAAGTTGTCTTTTCTTCTTGTTGAACAGCCAAACCAAAGTCAGACAATTAATTATGCAAAAATGAGTAGATTTTGTCGTTTTTAGGGGGGGTCCCTGTAAATCCCAGGGAATTCAATATTGCGACCTTATTTTTTGTCGAGGTTAATATCTCACCACACCTATCAATTGTGCCAAGTTTGAGCGAAATCTGTGATTTGAGCATTATCATCTCCTGCCTGGTTCTCTCATGGACACACTCTTAAAACAATATCACTCTCTCACTCTCGTCCAATAGTTTCTTTTTTTTTTTGAGCTTTCAAGGACCAGTTAGTGAACGTCCGATGAGAAACCCAGATAAACAGTACCTAAAAATTAGACTTGGGAGCCTGGAAAGAGTAACTGCTGAAATTAAAAGCGGAGATACAGTGCGACAAAGTCGAGAAATCTTAATAACAACTGTACCTAAATTTGCCACACGAAACCATATGTTCGTCAGGTTTCTACACATCTCTTTTTAACTTGGCACCTTTATTTATTTTAGGGCATGCTTTCCAATAATGTTGATCTATGTTGAAAGCCAAAAACGTAGAAGGGTCTAATAGAATCATTCTACATCTTCATTTATCTGTTTAGCAGTGTAACAACTTGATACTGTTTTCTTCAGATTCAGCGGTGTACACTCCTGTAGATGGCGGTAACTGGATGCTGGCTAAGCTTAATGTCCAAATCACAGATCTCGGCTACGCACAAATCGTGGAACACCTCGCAAAGGTGATGATATTGATATTAATTAAAAGTGCTGTTTACATATTTCATATGTCTTTTCCTAAGACTCTTCCAATAATGATAATGATAATGATAATAATCAACGCTATCTTTCTTGAAATTTTTCTTTTTAAGATTCACTATCTGATGGAGCCCTTTTGTGTTATCCTAAAACGGACCTTTTCATCCCAGCATCCTCTGCATCAAATACTCAAGTTTCATTGCAGGGAAATAACTGTCCCAAACACATTTGGAACTCCAAAGCTTGTAAACGAGGCAGCGTTTATGGATTTGCTCTTTGCGTATGGCAATACCGGCACCACAAGGCTTCTGAAAGACTCTCATAAAGTAGCCACGTGGGAGGTGACAAATTTGAAAGAAGAAGTAAAGGTTTGTTGTCATGCTATCTTGCTTTCTTTGGTCATCAAAAAGAGCTGTGACACGAATCTAGGCAAATTCAGACAGTGGAGGCTTTAAAGGAGCTGTGTCACGAAATTCAGCCAAATTAGGTAATTACAAAGTTCCCCGGTAAATTAAGAGAAACATGAAAATAACCGCTTAAAACATTAAAGGAAGGTTAAAATAACACAACAGATACAACAGATGCCACGGATGGGCAAAACTGAAGAAGACTGAAACGGATTAAAATTAGGGTTTTTGAAAACTGTTCAGCCTAACATTTTTTCAAAGTTGATCTCTGCCGACTGTATGCAACTTCAAAAATGTTCAGGGGACATATTTGTTTGCCTCGAATCTCTGATTTTGTCGTTTACATGAACTGTTTCTTTGCTTACTTTAAGTCTCATTGCGAGGAAGGGCGAGTAATTAGCAGAATTAAACAAAATGAACTGGACTGCCGTGACACAGCTCCTTTAAGGAGCAGTGTCATCAAACACAAAAGGAGAAAAAAAATGAGGAAGTTTAGAAAGGATTACAATCGAGATTTTAGAAAACTAGTTTTCCTCACTCTAGCATTTTTTCATCTCTGTTGTTTATAAGTGTAAATAAATAATTATAATGCTTGGGAGACAAATTTGCTTGTCAGGAAGGCGTGATTTTGTCTTTTACAAATAATTCCTTCGCGAAGTGAGTAAGGGGGAGTAATAGGCGGGACTAAATAAGACTGCTGTGAAAAGGCTCCTTTAAATGCTAACAATCCATAAAGCTATATCAGCTATTTTTAACATCTCTTGAAACCTAAATCAGAGCTTGATACTTGCCTCAGAAGCATTAAAATTTCCACTTTTTTATGACATTTTTTTGTCAGAACATTGCTTTATGATTAAAACGTGGACTAGGCTAATTGATACCGATGTGATTAAGGTCCATGGCCTAAAACTATTGTCAAACATTCAATTTCTGTCGGAACTCGATCGGAAGTTTGATAAAACTGTGCATAGCTTATGGATGTGATTGATTCGCTGATTCAGTCAGCGACATGAAACTTCCACCCCTGGCATCAAAAAAGGAACGCTACCTTTTTATTTATTAGAATTTCCGCTCATGAAGGATTTAGTCTTTACTATAAACTTGCTCACTGCTCACAGACCAGACGTTTTGATTACTTTTTGTCTTGACCTTTTTTATGTGTGTGGTGCTAATACACCTTAATAGAAACGTGGACTAGATGACAGGAGACTTATTCCATACTTTCCTTACCGTGATGATGGCGAGGAGATTTTAGGAGTAATCGATCACATGGTGGAGAAATACGTCTCTCTGTAAGTGTTTTTATCAGGCAAAGTTACTGGTCAGGAGAGTTAATAAAATTTTCTTTATACCTTGGCTTATTAACGCGTAAGTTGAAAATTTTTTAATCATTCATACAAAGTATTTCTAAGTTCTTAATAAAATCCTCACTTATTCATAGACTTTCTTCAAAAACATTACAAATCAACAATTATTGAATTCGGCTTCTTGTCATCTGAAGAATTATAGGGATCGAGTAGAGTATCGGCCTCGGCGGATATCACCCTCCGAGATCTTCATAATTCTTCAGATAAATACGAAGCCGAGTTAAATGATTGTTTTACTATTCATTCAAAATAATTCCCAGTTTAAAAACAAGCTAAAACATGTTTACCTACGTCGATGTTAAGTTCATCTTGATAGTGCATGTTTATCGGGAAGTTTAGGAAATAAAGGGCTGTTCAGGTTCTTCGATTCGATACTCTGACATGAACAAATACGAAACTTTGTATACCAGGATTCATCAGTTGGAGGAAACTACTTCATGATCAATAATAGCTTCATAATGACATAGCCAAATTTCTTTCAGATATTATAAAGACGATAGAGATGTCCAGGAAGACAAGGAACTCGAGGCTTTCCTCAATGAACTGTCTCTCAATGGAACTGGAGAGAATGGCGGAATTGGAAGAGTAAGTATGAGTATACCAATGATAACTGCACCTCCATAACGTACATTAACTGGTAACGTGACTTTTAGAAAATCAGAGAACTTTGGGCGCAATGAAAATCAGGAGTGCAAACAGTCCCTCCAAATTCCATTTTAGATTTAACTGGAAAGACTGACACGTACGTTTTTAACGGGTAAATTTCATTTACGACTTGTACAACGCTGTTACTCTTAAAGTGCTAAAACTTGCGCTACTTCAACCTGAGTGAATTACATTTACACATAAATCCTAGTCCGGCCTGACGTACGAAACGTTTCGATCGCCACGTTTTTTTGGAGACGACCAAGCCTATAGCTATGCGGACGAAAACAATGGAAGCCAAGCCAAGAGGAATGGTTATTTTTAGAGCTTTCCTGGTTAACCCCATGTTGCCCAGCAGTTTTTGTAATTTAGGTGCGTTTTGTCTATAAACTTTACGGTTTTCGGTGCGGTTGAGTAATAACTAAAATTTGAATTTCTTCAAGCCTGGCGACCAAAACGTTTCCGCGAAAACCGACGTCAAATTGTCGGGTACTTAATACATTCTTTATTTAATTGTTAAGGGGAATCCTTTTTTAGCTATTTTCACTTAAATAACCGACAGATACAAAAGTTCCCTGCAAGAATTGACTCCAAAGAAGAACTCTGTGATATTGTTACCCGGATCATCTCGCAGCTAAGCCTGCAGCATACCGCAAGCAACTACCTGCTGGCCGACTATGCTGTGTACATCCCTAATCTGCCAACGAAACTGTACAATGATACCAGAGTTAAAAAGGGTGAATTCTCTGTTTACCGACTCCCAAACAGGATTACATCTGCGGTAGGCACAACGTTCATTTCTAAGATTATTGAAACTTCAATTTCAATGCCCTTTTAATTTTGGGTGGATAGTTATAACTAATAGATCACGAAACTACAAATTAAAGGCTGAGGTTACGGTTCGACCGAGAATTAACAAACGCAGTTAAATATCCATGTAATATTATTCACGATAAGACATAATGTTGACTTTTTTGAAATTATTTTGTACCATCTGTGTTACTGCGCGAAAAATAACTTTCGATTCTTAGGTAACATTCTTTTAACCTGTATTTAAAATTAGAAACTAAATGACTGGGGACTTACTAGAAAACTTACAAGGTAAATTAGCCTTGAGTTCTAATAGTGCCTTTGAAATTATCTGTGTGTTTTATTTTTTTGTACTGAAAAAAAATCTTGCAAAGTGTTCATTTATTAGTAAAATAACCAGAAGAGCAAATATAGTCTATCCATGTCTATTGAAACGTTGGTCAGCCTGGAGCTTAATGACTGTATTTCGCAGTTTATAATCTGACTAATGAATTAAATTAAATTGTATGCTATCATACCAAGTTTTAGCTGACGCGATTTGATTTGGCTTTTAACTTTTCAGATTGAGGCAAGCTTCAGCAACTCGTTAGCAAGTCTCCGCTTTGATTCACTGTTTGACTACGGCAACAATCTTGAGGACAGTAAGGCCGCTAACATTGTCAACAATTACTACAGCTACTTGATGCGTGTTGTTCAGCCCAAACTGCAAGAAAGAAACAAGAAACGGAAAGACAAGGATGACCTAACATATCCCTACTTCATTCCAAGATGGATTCCTAACGGAGTTCAGACCTAGTTCATTGGGGTTGCTTTTTTTTTGTGTCATTCTATGGAACGATATGATAACAAAGGCATTCTTAGATATTGACACGTCTAGGAGTGCTAATACAAAACGTAAACTAATGTGACTGGTGTATTTTCTAAAGATCAAGTTTGATTAAGATTAAAACAAAAATAACGGGCAAGATTTTGCCTTGTTTTTGTTGAGGTTAGGATGTTATTTATCCCTTCACTCAGATACCCTACTTCTTTTGAAAAACATGTCACATAGAACTGAAATTTGAAATTGGAAAAGCGCGTCGTAATGGGGGGAAACGCGAAAGTCTCCAATACTCTGCTATCTTATAAAATAAGAAAACGAGCAAAACACAAAAAAACATGGATGAAAAAATAAAAATAAAAGTGTGTTATGAACATTGCTGTGAAACCAGGTTAAAGTTAAAAGGTAAAGCGTCCTAAATTTACGTCGGTAGCTGAATGTAACTAACAAACCTGAGGTGAGGTTAGTTACGCTCATTTTACCCAGTGTTTACCCTTTTCTCTCCATCAGTGCTCCGCCAGCTCTGCCTTAAGGGTTTTTTAAGCTACTCAAAGCTACTCAAAAATGAGAGAAGTCCAACCAATGATTTCAAGTCACACCTGGGAGTCGAACTGGGGGCCTCTCGCACAAAAGGCCGAAACTTGACCAACTGTCCTTGGCCTTAGCTTTGTTAGCAGATATACTTAACTCCTTCACAGACGCAAATCACAGGTTATGCAGAGAAAACAACCAGTGATTCATTTTTTTAAAACTAGCAGATACCCGTAGCGAAAGATCGATTTTGGGGATGGGGGTGCGGCACTACGATATGCAAATGTGTCACTCACTCGCTAAGGTGTCGTCATCTCCGTAATTATAACGAGAACGCCGGATGCAAAACCAAAAAAGGTGTGTGCGTGTGTGTGTGCATATGATTAGATCTTTCAAATAATTGTATAGTCAATTTAGGATATCCTCTCCCCACCATAAGTTTGCCGGAAGCTTAAAAATTTTGCGTGTACCTAATTGTATTGCTTATTAATCGTTCTGCTTTGCACATAAAAGCATTGGGAAGCTGAACAGTTTTGTTCAAAATATTTACTTCCTCTTCTAGAAGGAAATTTTTCAAAGAATAACTCGATTTATAACTTCCTCTTCGAAAAAAAAAAAAGTAGACATCCTTGTGTAAAACCCCTTGTTTGTCTGTGATGTGTTTTATCACTTGAGTAGATGCTTGATTCACACCAAGAAATCATTCAAGAAATTCAATACTTTCGCTCAGTTCACAGGAAACTGACGAAACAAGTTGAGTGTTATCTTGTGTCACTGGTTTTACCATCTGCTCATACGTAGAGCGTTACTTTAGGAAATTCAAATGGCATCTCCAGGCTGATTTACCACGCATCCAAGCAACCACGCCTTTCTCGTTAAAACACTAAACAGTATGGTAATCTCACCGCTCCAGTAAAATTTTCGATCGTACTGATTTAAAATTTGACCTCGATTTTGGCGTTCAAATTTTCTTCAACGGCTGGACGTCTAAATTTTTGCACGGTTAAGGTGGCTCCGCGTAAACGGAAAACGTACGAATTTTCAACCGGTTGGAAATTCGTCAGGTGCTACAGACTTTCTTTCGGCTAGAGTCGGGCATGCTCGAAGCTGCAATTACAGTTTCCAGGCAAAGGATGACCGATTTATTTGAAGAAGATCATTCTGCGTCTTAGGTCTCGCTGATGTAAAGGAAAGACAACAATTGACGAGGAAGTTTCATAAAAGTAAGGAAGCCCACTCCAAAATATGAATAAGTCAACCGACTAGTGTTAGGTTGATTGGATGAACTTGGGCGCAATGGTTTACCAAGAAATAGGTCCCCTTAAAAAACGTTATTTAAAGGCTATTTACTGAGTTGGTTTTAATTCGTATTCATGAAAAATGATTAGAATGTCTGGGAATTCATTTATTCATTTAAAGACCCGAAGTTGTTGGTCCGGCCAGGGTGTGAACCAGCGGTCTTCCGCACGGCAGACCGCGCCGGCACTTATCCAATTGACCTTACCACTAACCAGGCGGTGTTG
Source organism: Porites lobata (assembly GCA_942486035.1). Lineage (NCBI taxonomy): Eukaryota > Metazoa > Cnidaria > Anthozoa > Scleractinia > Poritidae > Porites > Porites lobata. The sequence continues at coordinate 973,954 of CALNXK010000005.1, forward strand.
GATTCGTTCTAAAAGCTAATCAACGTTGAAGCCAAAATTTGGCTAGCTTGTCAGATCACGTAAGAGAATATGTAAGAGAACTGCTAACGATGGGGCTCAACATGCTCAACTTACCCAGTACACTTTCATGATGATCCACCGAATATCTGAAAAAATCAAGAAACCACTGAGTAATAATGATAATTATTGAAGAAGAAGAAGACGAAGAAGAAGAAGAAGTAAAAAAAGAAGAAGAAGAAAACGTTAGCTAAATGGTTCATAAGTCAGTACCCAAGTAAAACATTCTTAGAGATCAAAGCGAAACAACTCTGCGGCAACGGAACAGCATGAAGAAGGGGCATTAATTATTTCACGAAAAAAAAAAAATGCGTAATATTATTCTGTAAAAATAATTATCATTACACAATGATTTACTTCCCACTCTCTTTTTGAACCTGGACGTGACATCCTCAACAAATAAACCCCAGGAAAGTCTTCCTATAATTCAGTGAAAATGGGCTGCAAAAACGCCTCAAAAAAAGTAAATTTGCTAATGATTAGGGTCATTTTTATTTCCATCAACCTCGTTTCATTATTCTTTTTAGAAATGGGCTTCTTTATGGCGCCACCAACGTAATCAGCGTTGTGTAGAAAACGTAAAAGAAAGGTGACGAGGCGTTTACACGTGGTAATCAGATTTCCCCCCACTTTTAGATAGAGCCACAAATGATAAAATCGGATTGAAGGTCAGCGGCTCTCGCTGATTGTTACAGCCCTGTCACCCTTGCACGTTGGGCTCGTGACGAAGACAGTCAATCTGCCTTTCTCCCGGCTTTAACCGCATTAAGACAGAAAATATAATTTAGAAACGCGTTATAAAATTATTCTTTAGACTTTGAAGTTGGTGATACTAGAGTCATGATCTAAGATACTCGGTTCAGCTAGCGTGGATCAGCTGGATGTTAAGGTGGCTCGACTGGATTTTTTGGGGCTGATACCACCCAAGTTTGAGCATTAACTACGTCGGCATGAGTAAAGATATGGAAAAAAGGTTACCATAACTGTATTATATACAGATGAAAATTTCTTATGATCTGGGTTTCATTGCAATCGGAGTCGCCATGACAACGTAATGACGCCATTACGTTTTTCATTTATCTTTGTGTTTCTCTGTAACAGGAGTTTTTTTGAAGAAATCGCTTAAGGGAGTATGACGACATTCTATGAGAGTGTTTTCGAAATATTTTGAAATGCAGTTTTAAGAACCATCAAAACAGTGAAATATGCATGGGTCGCACTTGGCAAATTTTTGGGAGAATTTGTTTACCTTGCGGTAGAAATCTGTCATCGGTGGACATTGCTAAGTGCGACCCTGAGTTTTCAAGTTAGAAAAAACTTTGAAAATCGGCAAAAACATCAAAGACGCCGTAGTGCTTGGGTGGGGCAGGCAGATTTTGGAAAACTCGAGCTAAACAATAGGAATCACAGCGGTAACTGTCAGCGCCTTGTCATGAACGTGATCCATTTGAAACACGATCAATTTAAAATAAACGCGGTCGAATTTTCAGACCTTCGCGAAGAGGCTTCTACTCGGCTATCCTTCGCCATTTCAAGTTTTTTTCGAAAACTCTCTACAGGCAAGGACTTCACTCGCTTATAAACCTTTTAAGGTTTTTACGGGAACTAGCTCTATTGAAGGCGAACTGTCTACGCAAGCAAACACTTCACAGGTTTGTTATTCTCCAAGCCAAATGCACTATTCGTATCCAAGCACTTTCTGGTCTTCTTTATCTGTCCCATCCTCCTGAAACTGGGAATGGAGGAAAAAGATCCTTCGACAAAGGTTCGGACGAAGAAGAGAAAAATCTTTTCTGGTATCTGGCGTTCTTAAGTTCTCGATGTGTCAAAGCAAAAACTATTAACTCCCACTAATGCGACCCTCCTCGGTTGGACTAAAAGTTTTCTTTTCCGGTTGCGGTTTCGAATTTTTGTGGTTTTTTAGCCGGCAAAGATGAAAACTTTTCCCAAGTGCGACCCATGCCATAGCATGCTAGCCGCAAAATTCGCTAATATTTTAAGAAATGATAAGCTTTGGAATCGCAGCTTTATCTCATAGTGGTTTGATTCCATTGAAAACTGCATACAAAAAAAGAGGGGATTTGCTCTGGGCGATCGCGAGTAAGAAGAATTTTATTAACTTGCATTCAGCTGCTCTTGATACAGTTATTGGAGGTAATTTGGTCCATGCCTAAAAATTTCGCATTTTTCCAAAATGCGCTCGATAAATTTTTTTTGTAAATTCGACAATCCTGAGATCAATTGTTAAGAAATATTCCCTGCAAGTTTCAAGAACATTGAAAACAGGGAAGGCTTTTAAATAGGGCTTCAAACATAACCAATTCTTCCCTCAGATTTTGTGTTTACAAGCGAGCGTCCTCATTATTCACTGGTATTGTTTTCAAGTTTCATATACACGTGCACAACTAGCAAAAGATATAAATTTGTGTAATGGCGTCATTACGTTGCCATGGCCACTCCGATTGCAATAAAACCCAGATCATAAGAAATTTTCATCTTTATATAATACAGTTGTGGTAACCTTTTTTCCATATCTTTACTCATGCCGACGTAGTTAAAGCTCAAACTTAATGGGAGGTATCCCCTTAAAAAATCCAGTCGAGCCACCTTAATGCCGGTTTTCTTGGAGAAAAAATGGAAATGTAGAACTTTATGAGATTACCGGTGTTATTGATCAGTTATTTATAATAAATATATTTTGTATTAAGACCGACCCCGACTGTTAACGAATCAGCCCATCCACTAATTAACATCATACAATGCAATTTTGAAAACAAGAAGTGAATGCAATTTCCAAAACAATCGAGAAATGTATCGAGTCAACAGCACATACATTCAAATATTTCAAATAATTAAACGGTGAGCAGCCTTGCTAAGTCCCATATATTTATCAATCATTCATGCAACAATCTCATATTGTTTCACTCAAATTGGTTATGAATAGAGTCGAAACATCTATGCATAATAAATGTGTGGGGCTATGCACTCAATTTAGTATCCAATCATATTCCTTAAACCGAATTGAGATGATTTTACATCTCCAAAGTCCATCTCCATGATTTTTAGTCTCAAACTTAAAGCTTATATTTGTTTGTCACGAAGCGTAGATTTTTGTTATTCACACTCTTTAACTAACTAGCATAGCGAGAAAAGGGCACCCTAGGTATACTTAACAAAAGACTACACTACCGTGAAACTGACAGATGACCCCTTAAATTAATTTCAACGCATCATCGAAAACATCACTCAGTTTTTAACGCTTATTTAAGCTAAAAGGCAAATTAACCGAAAAGAAAGAGATCAAGGAAGTCAAAATTTTTTAAAGATGTTCCTTTCTCAAGCAATTTCTATGGGACGGACGGTTTTAAAGTACTCTTCACGTAATGAATGAATACTTAAGTAAATAAGGTAACTGGTAGAATTCCACAAAGGTCGATCAAAGTTGCTTAGGGCACACTGCAACTAGGGTGTCTGCAAACAATTGACTCTAGCCTGACAGCTAGCATATAGTTTGGCGAATATCTCAATCTATTGAGATATATCTATCTATCCTTCCACGGTTTCATCAACCAGTTGGCGGAAACCAGTCGACACGGTTTACGGTCGTTTCGCCAACGTGTTAGGTCAGTTCTCTAACTGTTTCGCCTGATCATCAGCGTATCGCACTTTTTTGTATTATGGCTAAGAAAACGAAGTATATAACAGTTGTGGTTTAATTTTATCCTTGGTTTAAATTTTATTTTCCTTTGTTTCTGGGTATGAGAATGAATGTTAATGACTTTGAAACAAAGGAAAATAATATTTTAATGGATAAAGCGCAGCGCTCGTGAGACGTTGGCGAAATGGCTCGTGGGAGAATCGACCGGTAACCGTCGACACCACCGAAAAAAGCCGCTTTAATACAACTGCAGCTGCCGAGCTGGAGAGTAATTTTGCTGAAAGCTAACGCACAAGGTATAGTTAAAATACAAAAAAAAAAAAAAAAAAAAACAAGTGATATAAGTACCTCAAGGTTTTTATCAAGAACAACAGAAAAATCTGTAGCTTCAAAGTCATAGTCCAGGCTTTAAGACAGTTTCGTCGTGTTGACTGACTTGAAATGAAAGTCGCCTGAAAAGACGAGCTTGCTCCAAGACACCAGTGCAGCGACTGACCGGAATGTCTCTGAAGCCTACTGAAAAATAAACATACATATATTAAAGTGTCGATTTGTCTACATCACTGCATTGGCTGATTAGACTTCTTTCCCCTTCAATTCATATTTTTTTCTCACGTATCAGTTTTTAATGGGGTTTAAACCTTTTTAAACCCAACCCTTTGGGCAATTAAATAAAAACAACAAAATTTAAATAAGAACAGAAATAAAATAATTTCGCGTCCCTGCTTTAGTATTCAGCGTTATGTTTTTCTGTTGAGAAATTGATTGCAAGTTAAAGTGATGGAATTTTCGCTACGACGGAGATGTTATTTAAAAAAGGTTCAATCAGTGAAAAGCATTGCTTTGAACTTTTTTCAGTCTGTTAATTTTTTTAACTTTGTAGGTATCTTGTACACTTTGTCAGGGTGTTTTATACTATTTATTAACCCCATCTGCACCTTAAACCGAAGTGAAATATTTTTGCATTCGTATGCGTATTTCTATGTTTATACTTGGCAAAGGTTGCCCATCGCGCCAAGCATATAATTCTGTTATTTACTTGGCGATTTTTTTTAACGTAAGGTCCATCGCAGGAAAAGGAGGTGTAACTGGCGTGAATACTGAACAAAGGACTACAGTGCCCTGACACAACTGAGCCCCTTATTACGCAATCCTTGGAAACGTTACTCAGAGTCTTAAATGCTGACAGCAAATTGACCAAAAAGAGAATTAAAAAAAGGCATTCCTTTTTTCATTGAGTAATTTCTGTAAGGGCTGGTATTTTAAAACTGCGCTGCACTGAATTCATGAATTGCGAATCAGCCTTGACGCGAGCTTGATCCTTCATTTTGGGAGTACGGGGCTTTGCTTTTTCATATTGTATTCTTTCTATGACTGTGGCGTTTCACTTGGGTCTGATCCCGTACCTATTATCAGTACGTGCAGAAAACACGTGCACGCAGGCAAATCTTCATGTTCGCGCGCTAGCTATGATGGCAATGCACCGCGCCCTCAGAACGCCAATATAAAAAAAAAAAAAAAAGAAAAAAAAAACACCAGTAATAACAAAAACATAGACACCATTCAGGTGTGAAAGAATGGAAACTTAATCGGTTTGTTGTTTATAGTAAACTGCTTGTACGGCTCTGTGGTTTGGTTAACTCTTAAGTATTATAAATCGGCACTTGTAATAAACAATTTTCGTGGGTGTGACCGTTCCAGCGTTTCACAACATGATATTCAGAAAATATTACTTTGATACATATAAAAATAAAGTGACCGCCTCAATCTGCCATCGACAAAAAATTTAATAATTACCATACAAACGATATACAATATAAGTCGTGTTAACGTTTTGGTTGAGTAATGTATAGTGTTAATTTTTATTTGACCTCAGGAACAATAATAAATCTTGAATAACTGTTGCGGGAAGGAAAACAAGTGATTGTTACCTCCAGGATGATTGTAGGCAACCGTTATGGATAAGTAGACTAGGGCTTAAAAACTTATCAAAATTAAGTTGGTTTTAATTAGTAATGCGCTATACAAAGAAGAACTAAAACAATATTTAACATAATTCGATCAGTTGCAAGATGAAAGACAAGGCGCGCCTATTTCTTGCTTTTACCAATAAGACGTAACGAAGAGTATGGACCAATTTTGATCCCACTTAGTCTTGCGAAAAGGCCATTTTTATCCTGCATGGAGCAAACTAAATTCTTTTTTCCTTTTGTAGTTAAGGCAACGTCTTTAAAAAACCTTTAACTACCATGAAAAGCTTACCACGGAGTAACATCGACTATACAAATATTGTTGTCAAGTGTACACATTATAATTATAATAAATATTTTTCGACTTTGCTGTAAAAATGACAGAAGCTCTTCTCAGGTCTTAATACAGGAGACTGAAGATTATTCAGCTGTCTTCGCCTCGGTGTTTTAATTTCCATTTCCGTAGCTGTGTTTACGTCTAAGTATTCTTCGCAGGTCATGAAGATTGAAAGTAAAATCCCGTCGAGCACGCTTCTTCACGATGCTAATTTCTCCAAAATAATTCTAAGCCGTAATCTGTTTTTTAGTATTCGGCTGTTCAAATTTTACCTATTGTTTATGATTGTTTTGTTTGCCATAAGTTGTACAATCTCACTTCAGTTTGTGCTTAGAAAGCAGGCATAAATATCCTATGCCTATTAAGGTATCACTAACTTGTGGCGGAAAATCTGAATTGTTCTTGAAATCGTAATAATCTGCATGCTGGCTCGCCATTCTGAAGGCTGTGAGCAGAGAGCCTGTTCACCATCTGATTCTAGCGTTGAAAATTTCCAGATATATAACAGGCAAAAGGAAGTGAACATAAAATAATACAAAATAAAATAATGAACAAAGCGAAGTTGCAATCTCCCACTTGTTGTTTAAATCCCTTGCTCTCCACCCTTGGATGAAGTTCACAGCCAATCAATTAATGGGTTGTTTTCAAACGCCGCTCAAGTTAATGTTGTGTCATGCATGTATTGGTCAGGAGTATCTTTAAAAAATCAACTAATATTAATCATGAAATGTTTGTCCTCTACATTCATTTTCTTGTTTTTGAATTCTTCATATTCATTTTTCTGAAACAAATTAAGCAAGCTGATCTCATGAGTGACTTTCACTATTTCTAAATATTTTTGGGACAGAGGCGGCTTTGTTAAGTATTTAGGATATATCAAAACAAAATTGTGACTTTAATATTAAAAAAATAGTAAATGAGAACTTAATCTTGATGCTTAAATGCAGGGAAATTTGACATTGCAACCTCTTTATGCTAAAAACAAATGCATAAACTCGCAATAGAAGGGAAATATATAGCAAGCGCCTCAGTTACGTAAGCTGAGGCGTCCTATTTTAAATCAAAATTATTAGTAAGTTAAGGGGCACAAAAATTTAGCTAAGTGTGAGTGCATGATTATTCGAAATAATCATGAGATGTCCATCCAGAGACAAGCTAAATCATCATATCAGTAATGGCTTTGAATGCCCACTGCTGCGGAAATGCATCCAGTTACTTCTTACATCCTTTAAATATGAGCGGAAAAGCGTGTCAACAACGCCAGGAATAAAATAGTTCCAGGACATTTAAGATATTCCATAGAGGTTTTCACTAATCCGCTTTTTCTATGCCACTATTCAGTGACATTTTATTTGCAGTTCTCGGTCAGATGAATTCGGACTGCTGATGTAGGCGTCGCTCAATATCAGATGTACTCACATGCAAATAGGTTCTTAAAACTGTTGTTGCGTCGGTTTAATAATCAGTGCTGTCCTAAGCGCTCTATTCTTTGTTTAAAGCAATACGAGTGAGTTGACGGCTTTGACAGTATTGCATTAGGCCACCAAGAGTTTAATCAACCTTAAACAAGATTTAAGCTTTAAAGGTCAAATGAACCAAAAAATTGAAATATTTTCTTTTTCGCTTTTCCTTCACCAGACACTAAAAAGAACCATCCTAAATGAGATTTGGGTAAAGATTTTTCTTCCCAAGTCTTTATAGAAACATAAAAGATGAAAATCCGAGCATTTCCAAAGACTTCACGGAACTGGACTGGAAACTACGAGACGTCAATGTTGGTCTTCAGGGCGGAAAAACGCTCTGCGCAAGCTTCTGTACATCCCTTATCGCAGGCTTAAGGCGGGCTTTTCTGTTTGTTGACTGCGTTTGTTTGTGTCGTTCTGTGAATTTTCTGACTGAGACTGAATGAAATACACGAGGACGAATGTTTTCTCCTTGTAAAGCCTTTTTATTTGTTGTTGTTGTTGTTGTTGTTGTTGTTGTTTTTTCGTCCTTGTCTATCCTGGCCGGTTAAAGTAGCATTTTGTCGAGTCTTGCAATCGTAGGTACTATGCACTAAAGAAGAAGTCTTCTTTTAGTTTATAGTACCAACGACTGCAAAACTCGACAAAATGCCACTTTAACTGGCCAGGAAAGACAAGGAGACGTTTCAGTTAAAGGTACGTTAGCTTTGTTTTGTTTTGTTTTTTTTTTTTACTTCTGGACAACTTTAGTTCATGGGAGATTCGACGACTCATCCCATTTTGTCCATTTTATTGAGACACACTACGTCTGGGTCACCGTGGTCTTAGTCTTTTATCGGCCTTCAGCTCGTAGTTATTTGACTGATATATCCCGCTTGGCGGAGATCTTATCAAAAGTTCGCAGTGGTGTTGCTCATTGTGTCAAGCTTTTGAAAAATTTGAATAGATTTGCTGAATACATTTTTCGAAAGTAGAGAAAATTGCACAAACTTTACTTCAGCCTCTTTGAATAATTATATCCACTTGTCAACAGAAAAACATAACGCTGAATGCTGCCGTGGG
>CALNXK010000005.1:990000-1077500 GCA_942486035.1 Porites lobata
AAATCCTATGCAAAGAAATTAATGTATTGTTTTGTCAATTGCGCATAACTAGCCCACCATGTTGTCTGTGTTCCCTGACTGTATATGTTAAATTTCCTGTCGTTAATTGTAACGGTCGGGCCATCATTAAGACACGTGATTTTCTTTTTCTTTTGACGCAATGAAAATTAATGACAGTTAAGTCAGTATTAAAACAGAAGAAAAATTCTTAGCCCAGCATCAAACTCAAGTCCTTCGACAGTGTATCTCTCCAAAAAGCCTTCAATATGACACCATCACTACCACACACCGTTGAAATCTGAAAACTGAAATCCACTTTTAAATTAGTTTCCTGACTTTCTTTCTTAGCCTTAAATTACAAAATTAGAGCGGTTTACTATATGATGACCCCGTCTATTTAAGGATGAGAAATAAGAAAGGCTTGTTTTGTTTTTTGTATTGTTTTGTTTTCTTTTGTTTTTTTTTTCTTTTTATTATAAAGTGAACGTCGATCTATTTTCGAAAACGTGGTATTATAACATACGTCTGGTGGCGTCGCGAAATGTCGGCTGTTTTCCTGGTGCTATTTTTTCGCGTACAAGTACCGGGTGGAAATTTTGTCTCTTCTTCATGCGTGACATTTTTTTTGTTTATCTCAGTCTCTACACTGGTGTACTTAAATCCCAATGAAACTTTCACGGCAAGATAACGTGTCGGATAATTCAAAAGATTTAAAATAGACGTCTACAGTAGGCGTACATTGGGCTATACTTTGTAGTCGTCTAATATATTTTGGAAGGTATTATGCTTATCTCACCTTTTGCATGCTGAGTGTGTAACTACTCCTATCCCTCCTTCCTGATCATCCGTCCGATATTTTAGGGACCTTACGATCCGACAACAGCGACGTCCATGAAAACGTCGCTGAAAAATAGACTCCGCATTCTTTAATTTTAAACCATTTTGCGATTATCCCAAGTCACCCAGTCACTTAAAGGAAGGGAATTGAAGTTATGTTGGAGCTGAAGAGAAGGGATGACGCCCGAGTTCAGACACATCAGAGATGGTAGAATTTATCGCCTTGCAGTTCCCGTCCTCAAAAAAAGAAACTTAAAACTTGGTAATTTCACGTTGTAGTCGTGCAGGGACGGCCAGGAAATGTACAAAAAAGCGTGATGCACGAGCAAAGTTGTTTTTTTGCTTACTAAACCTATTGCTCTTTGAAGCTGCCGTTGCCGTCGCCGTCGTTAGTTTCGTAAGGTCCCCTTTGCCTCTTTGAAGGACACGACGAAAACTAATTTTTAATTGGGCTGTGCCGGCGGCCCAATAATCAGACAGCAAATAGACTTTGAAATTTTTTACCATTAGGAGTATGCTCGGCTGCCATCACGATATGAAGCCTTCGTCGACAATAAGCCCGAGTGGATAAACGACAAGCACTTTACTCAGCAACGCCTGGCAGGTCCCAATCCCATGTCGCTACAGCGGGTGACAGTTCACGGACAAGGTACGTGTCTGCCTAAGCGACCAATTGTAACTTAAACAAAGTGTACAGGACGTTCAAACGATGTGGGTACTCTAAAAGTACCTTTCAGTAGAGGTATAGAGACGGAAAGATTTAATCGTCAGAACTCAGTGCCAATGAAGTTAGCAAAATAAATGGTACTCGGAGACTTGCTTCAAACACACTTAAACTTTATAAGGAACGTATTATAGAACATCCTATTAGGTATAAGGTACTTTCAGTTAGGTATTGTTATACAGTGAAACCTGTATTAAGCGGACACCCTCGGAGAATGCTGTAGTGTCTGCTTAATACAGGGTGTCCGCCTAATACAGGTTTCAATAGATAACGTCATATCAGGTGTCAAATGCCATTTAAATGAACAGTGGAAACGTTAAGAATACTCCCAGAGACTGTGACGACATACGTCTGCATTAATTTCTTTATTTAAGTGGACCAGTTGATCAAAGTACCATTAACATAGACTGCAACTCAAATTTGAAGAAATCAGATGAGTGAAACAAGCTCTATACAAACAGAAATAGAAAACATAACTGTACTGTGAAACTGATCAAATAAGTTCGTCAAGTCACATTTTTTAAGGTAAAAAATGAAAATTTGTGGGCGTCAATCTTTCGCATTTCCGGCGTCTGGCATGTTAGGTGGTGGAATTTAATTACACGTGTCCGTTTAATACAGGTCGGAAACAATAGAAATGATCATTTCAGGTACTTTTTAGGTGTCCGCGTCCGCTTGATAGAAGTGTCCGCTTGATAAAGGTTTCATTTAAAGTAAATAACAGAAATAAATTTGGGGACTTCGGCTACTGTCCGCTTAATAGTGGGTGTCCGCTTAATACAGGTTTCACTGTAAATGGAATGATCGGGTTCTATTTCTTTAAACTCGCTCAATCGATCTGACTCGGTTGTTGAAACAAAGAAGGAATTCAAAATTTATCCGTCGTCTGTAAAATCAGGTCATGTTTGATCGTTTCTCCAAGCAGACAAGATAGATCCATCTCATCCGCTGGAGATCTCCCGCTTTTGTCCCACAACTGGAGAAAAAAAGACCTGTTTAGTTCTGTTTACCATCATAAACCCTTCATTAATCAAGCTTGACAGGTCAAAATGGCAAGATATTGGCCTCGTTCTTTTTTGTTGCAAATTTCTTAATGACCACAACTGAATCGGTCCTTTGGGAACGCAAAAAAACCGAGCTTGACCAATATCTAGGTCATCGTAATTAAACCTTATTCGCTTGTACAATAACACATATATTATAATGCTACCTTAATTTATTTGTTTCGTGTAGAAAAGAGACGATGCACAGTAAAAACGACTGACGGAAGATGGTGCCATTTCCCGTTTACTTATCGTGGTAAAGTCTATCACAAGTGTACAACTAAAGACCATCACAGACGTTGGTGTTCAACGAGTCAGAAATATATCTTCAAAAATAATTTTGGAAGATGGGGAAACTGTCAAGGTAACAAAAGAAACGTTGTTAATTGTTACTCTATTTTTTTTTTTTTTGGTTACTACTTACTTTATAATCATAATATTTAATTTGTATTACGTCTCCCTCCTCTTAGGTAATGAAGAACAGGGAATGGGTAAGTTCAATTTGTTTATTTTATTGGTTAGTGGTAAGTGCCAATAAAAAGAATTACAAACCAAGCAGGTGTCCCAAAATAATCGTGTGAGAGCTGAGTGCCTCATTCTACTGAGCCATACTGTTAGGGACACCCAACGACTGTTTTCTGTAAAATAACTGTTCGGAGAAACAAATATTGCCTAGAATTTTCTATTACCTGAGGAGGGCTAAAGACTGGCTAAAAGTTCTAAATGACTCTGCTTCCATTCAAGTACAATTTTCGAAGCTTATCTAATTAATAAATTCCCCACAATTTTCTGAAGTTTAATTTTCGCATTTCACTTTTCAAGTTTTTCGTAGAAAAAGGGAAACCAAAAATTTTCGGATTAAAAAATGTGATGGAGAGAGGAATCAGAAAATTTATCAATTTCGTAATACGTCAAACTGCATCGAAAATTTTCGGGAAAATAGTACTCAAGCGCTTGTAATTTCGAAAAGACTCAAGTTGCCCTAGGATGACAAAACAGATACAAATTTTATAGCGCTGCTTAGAATGCATTTCTAGAGATCTAAACTGAAGTACTCTGGATAGCGTAAAAAGTGTTTTCAATGCATTTAGGAGGAAACTGCCGTTTTGTGCTTCTTTTCATCAAGTATTTGTTGATGCTACCTAGTATATTATTGGCTCAAAAAATGTAGTACTCTAAATGTTTCTATTTTATTCGAAAGCTATGTTTGGCAGGAATTTGTTTGCCTACAAATAAAAAAATGTTTAATGTCTCTTAGTCACTGAATGAGTTTCATTGGTTTGCTAACAAGGGGACTGACTCCTCTTCACCAATTCAGCTTTAACATATGTTATTCAGCGGGGATGGGCTGTTTGCAGGGTCCAAATTATTGATCAAAAGAATATCACGAGATAACTCGGGCAATTACTTGTCGGAAAATCACTAGCTGGGAAGTTACTTGCGGAATATTACTACAGCTGTAAAACTACTAGTCGCGAGCAAAAGAGGAGCTATCTCGCTCACTCTTGTCACGAGTTCGTCTGGAAAAGTACTTAAAAGAAAAAAGGTTCAAAGGCTTGTTTATAATGGAAAGTGCACTTAGCCTATCCAGCTGGTTTACAGGCACTCCACTCAAATACTTAGAAACAAATAATTTAAACTTAACATAACAGGATTAAAAACCCTAACTGGCGGGAGGCAACCGGTTGGCTATTTACAAGCGTGGCTGAGGATTTGAACTCGGGAAGACCAAGAACCGAATCCAGCAAGTGGCCAGAGGTGGACTCGAACCTGGGACCGAGGGATTACGAGTCCAACGCGCTGACCACTCGGCCACGTTGCCTTCCTGTAGCCGCGACTTCATTTAAGGTTAGGGTATATATATGAGGCAAGCTGTGTTCCTCAAAGTCGTCCTCTTGGTCTCCAGACTTAACACGCTCTACGAATTTGACCCTCCTCCTCCCTTCCTCCGCCTCTTTAATTATTAATAGTACTTTCATCTTACTTTGGGTGCATTTTTCTCGTGCCCTCAACTTTGCCATCTTACGTGGCCAAAATTTTACCCAAGTACTTCGTTGTTGCCCATTTCTTTAAGCGCTCTTGCAAACAAAGCTCAAGCGGATGACCCCGAAATTTAGGGTATAAAAACAAGCGAGTAAGGAGCTAGGCACAAATAATTTATCTTATGCGAAAGCCTTTTTCCCGTGCTTTCAGCCGGCGAGGACTGCAGTGTCAAGACTACAAAGGGTGAATGGTGCCATTTTCCATTTACCTATTATGGAAGGAAATATACGAAGTGCACTAAAGATGATCACATTCGACCGTGGTGTTCAACTACAAAAAACTACACAGGCAAATGGGGAATTGCAAAGGTAAACCCTCGCGGAAGACGCATCTCTTTTCCCTAGGTTTGCGCTAAAAGATGGCTCTCCGTTTACTTTTTTGCTAATCTACCTAAACTTTTCACATATTAGCCGAAAATGATTTTAAAGTATCGTGAGGTTGTGACTTTGCTGATACCTAACTTCTAACCTAGTTCCCTTAAAAAGTGACAAAGAGAATCGTCCCTGTTTAATTATAATTACAGTCAGTGATGGACAAAATCTGCCAACCTGTAGATCGATTCACTTTCGTGATCAGTGGCCATGCAAATTTCTGCGAACAGGAAAAAAACGTTCAGTTTACATGACAAAAGTGTTTAATTGCCACTTGGATTATATTTGACACTCGATCTACTTGGTTCTATTATTGGTGAGGTAAGTAAAATGTAAGGAAATGAAATGAAATGAAACTAATAAAACAAATTAAAAATTAAACCGTTATACGTAAATTAGCCATCACCTCATTGAGGCAAAGACACTCTTCAACTAATTTTGGTTTTGTTCTTTGCAGGGAAAGAAGAGAAGAGAGGAGAGCAGCGTGGTAGGTACACTAAACGGTTGCGATCGATTCAAAACAAAAAAAAAATAAATTCTAACACTGGCGTTAAAACCTGATCCCCATTCTTGGAGTTCCAGGAGCAATTTGAACTTGCCAGGATTTACAAGTTACCAAGGCAGGAATTCTTACCTAAACAGATTTGAAGGCATTTGAATTACTTGCTTTTGAAATTATATTTGTTTGAGATCTATTCACTTCATCGTTTTATATTATCACAAAGTTTGTATTACAATCGAGTCGAGTTATTAAAAATATATAAAAGCACTGAAGATACTGCTGATACTTCAGTCCTATAAAATATAACCCGGTGGATCAGAAGCCCGATTCAACTAGTCTGCATAGATCACTGAATCGTAAAAACTTCGATTCAGCTTCACTTTTTTGACATTTATCTGCCAGCTAAATTTTAATGGCAAAGACTCGAACGCAGTTACTAATCTTCGATTACTGCTACTTACTAGCTAGTTTAAAAGAAAAAAGATATTTTATGCATTACCTTACAATTATAGTCTTATCCTTATTAGGACCAATAGGGCTTGATTGGAAGGAACTAAAGGAAACATTGAATCCCACCTTTGAATGGCAAAAAGCCGTTCAAGCAGCTCTGGATACAGACGACTCTTTAGAATCGGTATGGATAGTCCTAATACTTTGAGATAAAAAAAAAAAAAAAATAATAATAATAATAATAATAATAATAATAATAAAATCAGCCAAACTACGGATGTATCGCTTTTTATTTTATGGATCTGTTTGCAATTTCATGTTCTCACTGGATGGAATAGTACTGATGAAAAAAGATTAACTAGATAATGTAATGACGACAAGAAATGTGCGAAAATAGGAAGTTGATCAATAATGCAAGTAGAAAATTAATACAAACGAAAATAAATCATTTTGTTAAATCTGGTGAAAAGTAACGACTGCTCCCAATTTATCGACAAAATACAATAAATTAGAGATGCCTGTATCGCAGAACCTCGCGAGGCTCGGGGGGAGGCCTATAAAATGTCAGGTGTGGTTAGGGGGAGAGAATTGGAGCAAATTGTGTAGCTTGAAAGGGCGGGTTTCAACACTGGCTCTAATACTGGAAGGTGAGATGTAGTTAATCTCCTTTTGGCTGGGGTAAATTTGAACCCAGTGCTCTTTCGTTAAAAAAGGATTTTCTTGTGAAGTGAACTACAGCAAGGAGACTGTTTACACTTTTTGTAGTACATAATCACACTTGACAACTAATTGTTTGCAACAGTAAGGTACAATTCTTATAATCACTTACACTACATGTAGCAATGTTTCCATGATTAAGGATGCAGTTGAGAAGAATTATGAAAGTGATCATGAGTCATGATTACTATTATGCGGTACCCTCATTAGTAACGAGTCATCTCTGTAAAAAGTACCAAGTCATTTATAAAAGTGTTCATAGTTATTTGTGTACGTGCATGAGAAACAAATACCCATGGAGGAGTGAATTTGTAGGAAATTTCCACATAGAAGTGTGCTTCTGCCAATGGAACATGTTTAACTTCCGTGAATATGCAGGAATATGTCAACTCCCTCTGACATCTTTGAAACAGTTAAATTTTCCCTGAATAATCCTGAAAATTCTTGACTTGTTAAATTGTCCCTTTCAGGGAAAAGAATTAATTTTCCTGGCATGGTAACACATGTCACACACTAATATTGGGAGGAGATTCGAAATACGGATGTTCCTTTGGAATATTAAATAGGATCGACAATAGGAGGCCAGCGCTATGTTTGATAAGGCTGCTAAACATAGATATACATTTTACTTAGGATAGTTTTAGGGAAGTAAATGTAACGAAAATCGTAAACGAAAATGTTGTTTACAAATGTAACGCTTCCCTACACGTCACACATATTCAGTGTTCTAAAATAAAGCTTACTGTAAAAGCCATCATTACTCATGGCTTAAAGACTAATCAACTGTCTTAAGTCCGTTGGAAAGATATTCTTGCCGTGCATTGTACAGATCGTGTAACTCTTGCTACCTATCGTTGCATCGAAGAAGATAATTTTGGTTGAAAACTTCAAGCGTTGCCTGATCTCCTCATCGCTTTTTGAAGCGTTAGCACTCGGTGTTCCCTCTCTTCACCGGTTTGTTTGCAGTGTAATTGTAGTATTTTGTCGCTACCTCTGTACATGTTTGTGGTCGCCGTGTTGACGACGTTGCCTTCGCGGTGATGAGCGATGTTCGCTCTGCCTCGCGCGCTTTGTTGTTTTTGTCGTCTACTCGGCTCGCGATAGATTTAATCAGCGTTCTCAAGAGGAGTTACGGTGGAAAATCTTCGCCGTGGAGGATTTCCCGCCACCTGCTGTGCTTGCCGTTCTGTGTCAGGGAAATTGTTCGTGATTCACCGATCGTAAACATTGTTTCGCAGACATGAATAAACACATCAGCCCTTATGAATACACCATGAATGTGCGCCCTGGTCATGTTGCATTGCCTAGTAAGAAAAAATGCGCCTTGACGTCAAACTACTGTATGAGGTCATGGCGGCCACCATCGGATATATACAAGTAAATCCACGATTCACGCGCGGTCCACGCGCTGCGTGCCTTTCTTAATTTAATTTTATTCCTATTTTCCCATTTATTATTAACAATTAGATTTGTGAATTAGTCTTTTTCTCCTTCTTCTTTCTTTGTTCCATTTTGTAAATTAAATTGGAAGAGCTACGTAGTGGAGTTTTAGTAAAGATACTGTACTGTACTTCGCGCGCTACCAGATTTTAAACTCTCTTTGCGAAGCGCTTCGTGCCTCGCTTCGTTCGGAATAAATAAATAAAATCTAAACATCCCACCTTGTATCGAAGGAATAAACCGATCGATTTCATTTGAGCCCTTTAAATAGTCGTAGTTGCATCAAGGTTACATAAAAAACTCCGGGCCTGTTCATCATCAAACAAGACATAACCTAATAAGCCTTGTGTTGAATGACAAATTAAAAGCATGGGAGAATAATGTATAATTACTCTGCTTGTATTTAGCTATAGGCGTAAAAGACACTCTATTTTTTGCTGCTTGACCAGAGTCAGCTTATTTCCAGCCAGGCAGTTGTACTAGGTATTTATTTCGTTTAAGAAATTTTAAGGACGGTGCCACCTGTGTTGCTTTGCAGGCTATAGATCAGGGCCGCATTTACGCTCTACGATATGAGATGTGTGACGACATGGCAAGATCACCAGATCTTACTGATAGAGATCCTCGAAGAAAAATGTGGAACTTTCTCTCTCCTATCGCTTTGTTTGCGTCTAAGGGGAATAAAAACGGTAAAAATGAGCTTGTTCCTGTGGCCATACAAATGGATTATAAACCAGGTAAAATGCTAAATACATGTGACTGACTGGAAATGTCCAATACACTTAACTAAATGTAATGGGTAGTTATCTGCCAAAAAACTTCTTCAATGCGGGGAAAGGATACGTTAACAGTATTTTACATCAGTTTTAAAATTATTTCTCCCACCAAGTCTTAACTATGCTATTTCTGTCACTGAGGTTTTACAAAGTTATACATGTAGTTGAAATTGCCACGCATGCTTGTGTACTACGTAATACAAGATGGGTTTGGCTCAGTGATCAGAGGCCATATACCTGTCCAGTTTTGGAAGGCTTCCTAGCAATTCCTATTACCTATCACTTTTGTACAGGAAACTCAAACATTGGACTCTAAACCTGACTTCACTGTAAACAATATCACTTCTTCACTCTCTTCCAATAGTTTTTTTTTTTTTACCATGTTTTTTTAGTTTTTGAGGATCAGTCAGTGATTGTCCGTCGGAAAACCCGGATAAAAATTAGACTTGGGAATCTGGAAAGAGTAACTTCGGAAAATAAAAAATAAAATAAAATAAAGAATATACAGTTCCGCAAAGTCGATAAATCTTAATAACGGCTGTAAATATGTAGACGACTCTATTAGATTCATTTTACATCTTCATTTATCTATTTTGCAATTTGACAGCATGCCGGGTCAACTTATAGTATTAACGCTGTATTCTTTAGATTCAGCCGTGTACACTCCTGAAGATGGCGGAAACTGGATGCTGGCTAAGCTTAATGTCCAAATCACAGATCTCGGCTACGCACAAATCGTGGAGCACCTCGCAAAGGTGATGATATTTGCTGTACATATTTCATATTTGCCTGTTTCTAAGACTCGTATAATAATGATAATGATACTAAATGATACTGATAACGAATGTTACTGATAATGATAATAATAAACGCTATATTTCTTGAATTTTTTCTTTTTAAAGATTCATTATCTGATGGAGCCATTTTGTGTTATCCTAAAACGGACCTTTTCATCCCAGCATCCTCTGCATCAAATACTCAAGTTTCATTGCAGAGAAATAACTGTCCCAAACACATTTGGAACTCCAAAGCTTGTAGACGAGGCACAGTTTATGGATTTGCTCTTTGCACATGGCAATACCGGCACCACAAGGCTTCTGAAAGACTCTCATAAAGTAGCCACGTGGGAGGTGACAAATTTGAAAGAAGAAGTAAAGGTTTGTTGTCATGCTATCTTACTTTCTTTGGTTTCATCAAAAAGAGCTGTGACGTGCAATTTAGCCAAATTCAGACAATGGAAGCTTTAATGAGCAGTGTGAGCAAACACAAAAGGAGAAAAAAGAACGAAGAAGTTTACAACTGATTGCAATCGGGGTGTTAGAAAACTGGTTTTCCTCGCTCTAAAGGTTTTTCATCTGTGTTGTTTATAAGTGTAGATGAATAATCATAATGCTTGGAAGACAAATTTGTTTGTCAGGAAGGTGCCATTTACAAATAATTTCTTCGCTGAGGGTAAGTTCCGAAGTGAGTAAGGAAGAGCAATAAGCGATAATAAACTAGATTGCTGTGAAAGAGCTCCTTTAAATGCTTACAATCCATGCATTTAATATCAGCTATTTCTAACATCTCTTGACACCTAAATCAGAGCTTCATACCTGCCTCAGAAGAAGCACAAAAATTCCCACTTTTCTATTGACATCTTTTTGACAAAACAATTGCTTTTTGACTAAAACGTGGACTAAGCTAATTGATACCGATAAGATTAAGGTCCATGGCCTAAAACGATTGTCAAACATTCAATTTCTATCGGAACTCGATCTGAAGTTACATAAAACTCTGCATAGCGAGTATGGATAGGAATAATTCTCTGGTTCAGTCAGCGACATGAAACTTCAACCCCTGGCATAAAAAAGAAACGCTACCTTTTTATTTGTAAGAACTTCCCTACATAAAGGATTTAGTCTTTAGTTTTAGTTTTAATTACTTTTTGCCAGTCTTGACCTTTTTATGTATGTGGTGTTAATACACCTTAATAGAAACGTGGACTAGATGACAGGAGACTTATTCCATACTTTCCTTACCGTGATGATGGCGAGGAGATTTTAGGAGTAATCGATCACATGGTGGAGAAGTACGTCTCTTTGTAAGTATTTTCATCAGGCAAAGTTACTGGTCAGGAGAGTTGATAAAATGTTCTTTATACCTTTGCATATTAACGCGTAAGGTGAAAGTTTTTTTAATCATTCATACAAAATATTTTTAAGTTCTTAACATCCTCACTTTTTCATAGACTTTCTTCAAAAATATTACAAATCTACAATTATTGAATTCGGCTTCGTGTCATCTGAAGAATTATAGGGATCAGGTAGGGTGTCAGCCTCGGCGGATATCACCCTCTGAGATCTTCATAATTCTTCATAGCGGAGCTCTCGCGCGCGAAGCGCGCACCAGCGGAGCATTATGGTAAGTAAATCTACCCATCTCAGGAAATTTGGTAATCACGTGACCGTACACCGAACGAACGAACAACCGTCCGTCCGCACCACAGGCATACCAATGTTCAATCTCACACTTTCTGGCAAGTTTAGGAGCACAGGAAAACTGATATTGTACACATATTGCACATCAATTTTGTGATCAATTGACAGCTGTCAAAACAGGATATCCGCTGACTACTATCACCTGACCGTATCGCGGGCTCAGATGTCCGCCCATCGAGGTCGAGTATTTTTTTGAAGTTATCCATTGACCGGTTACTAGTTTTCAAATGATCGCAGGCTCAAGCTTATTTCTTTTTTCAAACTCATATGAAATATGTTGTGTTTATGTGCCGCACGATTAAAAGGTTGATTTCAAACTGATCTCGGACGCGAAAATTCAGCCAGCTATTACAGGCAGGGAGAACAGTTGCTTTTGACTCTTCTCACCATGGTCTTGCGTTGGTCACGCTCTACGTCTAATTTTTATGCTCTGATTGGTCAAAATTTGACGGGTGAGTTCATGTGGAAAATTTATGCAGCATCTTAAATCTTGTACTACTTTGACAGCTGAAGCTGACAGAGTTTTGTGTCAACTTGTGATGTTTTAAAATGTCTTTTTCTACTGGATGTACAAAATGAAATTCAGCTGCTATCAAGAGTCCACCGTTATTCATGGCTAGTTTGTTTATTGGGTTTTTGGTTGAGAAATACGTCGCATTGTCAAAGTTGGAAATCTGATTTCGTATGGCACTGTTTTCGTTTTTCACCTTGTTTGATGCGTAAGAGAGGTCGTAAGAGGGTTAAAAAGTCTCAAGCGATTCTGGCCTTACTTGATAGCTTCCGGGAGCTGCATCTAGAATGGTAAGCCTGAATAATTAATGTATTTGATGTTTGTTTTTAATATCTTATTTAATGAAGTCGAGCGTATTTTATGCAGTTATTTAGTTTATGCGCGTTTGTGAGATTTGAGACAATGATCTGACCGAGATCAGGTTTGATATAAGGTTACAGAACTTTAAAAAGCCTTTAGACATTTTCTCACCGCAAATAGAAAGAAAACGTTCCAAAGAGTATTTCATTAAAATTCTGGCTGTAAAATAAAACTTTGAGCGATTTTCTTGGCTCGAGTTCATCTTTGAAAAAAGAAAACACCGGGAAGCCGGCTTAAAACATAAAGTTAAGCTTTAAGCTTGAAGACTCAGGATTTTTAGAGACACTTAAATACTCGTCTTCGTGAGTGAAAATTGTTGTCTCTGTATATGTTTCACCGAAGTATATTTCTTTTTATGGATCGTCAGTTGTCTCTCTTGCAATTATAATCGCTGTGCCGTTTGTTTTCAGTCGTTCATGAACATCGCTTGCAGGAGTTAACTCAAAACGCCGCACGTAACGCTTTTGAAGATTGCACATCGTTATAAAACCACTAAATAAAAAATGAACTCCTTATTATGTTGAAACGTAATTCTATTAATGTTCATTCAAACACTCCACAGCTCGCAACCGGCTGGCCTTATAGGTGATTTTGGAAAGTTTTTTTAGCGGTTTCGCTAAAAGCCCACGCATGCTTAGATCGTCCTGAATATTGAATGAGTGCAATTTGTATTTCAAAATTGTGAAATACTGCTGTCTGAGGTCTGTATGATAAAAACAGCGCCTCATAGTACTATTTCACCTCAGATGTGATTTATAAAAAGTATAATAGGTTGGTTTACACGCCCCAAGATTTTGTAAAGCAAACTTGTCGAACGCAAAAAATTCGGCCTGATTTGTTTCCCAAGAATTTGTTTTCCAGGCCTAATCTACTGTGATCAAGAGCCATTATGGCTCTTAAATGTGATCGAAGATGGTTGCTAATTTTTGGTGTACATATAAGGCTATCAAATCGATGTCAGATTTGGTTCACTCTTGGACTGTTTGCAAATTATTTTTCTCTAAATTAAAGTCACTTAGCCCCTCCCTCGAAAGTCATATGAATGTGCTCTAAAGTTTACTGATTTGTGAAATACAAGTTTATTGTTTGATTTAATAAACTTATTAATGAGAGCTTCGCTTTTAGCCCTGGCTAAATCTATTTATTATGATACGAAGCCGAATTCAATAATTGTTATATTATTCATTTAAAATAATTCCTTGTTTAAAAACAAGCTAAAACACGCTTACCTAGATTAATGTTAAGTTCATCTCGATAGTGCATGTGTGTGTCGCGAAGTTTAGGAGATAAAGGGCTGTTCAGGTTCTTCGATACTATGACATGAAAGAATACAAAACTTTGAATACAATTTTTGTCCGGGATTCATTAGTTTGAGGAAGTTACTGCATGACTAATAATAGCTTCATAATAACATAGCCAATTTTTTTTCAGATATTATAAAGACGATAGAGCTGTCCAGGAAGACAAGGAACTCGAGGCTTTCCTCAATGAACTGTCTCTCAACGGAACTGGAGAGAATGGCGGAATTGGAAGAGTAAGTATCAGTATACCAATTAATATTAGTACCTTCATTGCGTAAATTAACCTGTAAAGTGACTTTTAGAAAATCAGACAACATTGTGCAACTCAGGTGCAATGAAAATCAAGAGTGCTAGCAGTCCCTTCAAAATGAATAGCAGTCCTTCCAAATTCCTTTGTAGATTTAACGGGAAAGACGAACACGTACTTTTTCAACGGGTGCATTTCATTTAAGATTTACTCTGAAAGTGCTAAAACTTGCACTACTTCAAATTTACATTTAATCATAATCGTTCTCCTGCCTGACGAAAAGTTTCGATCACCACGTTTTTTTGGAGACGACCGAGCCTATCCGGACGATAATAATGGAAGCCAAGCCAAAGGGAATGTTTATTTTTTAGAGCTTTCCTGGTTAACCCCGTGTTGCTCATCAGTAATTTAGGTGCGTTTTATTGTCTATAAACTTTACGGTTTTCGGTGCGGTTGAGTAACAAATAGATAATGAATTTCTTTAAGCTTGGCGACCAAAACGTTTCCGCGAAAACTGATGTTAAATTGTCGGGTACTTATACATTCTTTATTTAAGCCACTTTCACTTAAATAACCGACAGATACAAAAGTTCCCTGCAAGAATTGACTCCAAAGAAGAACTGTGTGATGTTGTTACCCGGATTATCTCACACCTAAGCCTGCAGCACACCGCATGCAACTACCTGCTGACAGACTATGCCGTGTACATCCCTAATCTGCCAACGAAACTGTACAATGATACCAGAGTTAAAGAGGGTGAATTTTCTGTTTACCGACTCCCAAACAGGGTTACATCTGCGGTAGGCACAACGTTCATAACTAAGATTAGTAAAACTTTAATGTAATTGCTTTTATTTAACTTTTAACTTTGAGTGGATAGTTATGACTAATAGATCACGAAACTGAGGTTATCGTTCGACCGAAAATTAACAACCGCGGCTAAATAACCAAGTAATATTCACGATATGACATAATGTTGACTTTGTTGAAATTATTTTGCACCATCTGTGCTACTCTGCGAAAAATGACTTTTGATTCTTAGGTAACATTCTTTTTTACCTGTATTTAAAACGAGAAACTAAATGACTGGGCAATAACTAGAAAACGTACAAGCTAAATTAGCCTTCAGGCTCAAATAATGCCTTTGAAATTATCTGTGTGTCTATTTTTTTGTTCATTTATTAGTAAATTGACACGAAGAGCAAAATAATGATAGTCTATCCATCTATTGAAAAGTTGGCCAGCCAGGAGCTTAATGACTGTTTTTTTTTTTAGATTATAATTTAATGAATTAAATTTAATACCGTAACTATACGTTTTTGCTGAAGCGATTTAATTTGGTTTCTTAACTTTTCAGATTGAGGCAAGCTTCAGCAACTCGTTAGCAAGTTTCCGCTTTGATTCACTGTTTGACTACGGCGACAGTCTTGAGGACAGTAAGGCCGCTAACATTGTCAGCAATCACTATAGCTACTTAATGCGTGTTGTTCAGCCCAAACTGCAAGAAAGGAACGAGAAACGGAAGGACAAGGATGACCTAACATATCCCTACTTCATTCCAAGATGGATTCCGAACGGAGTTCAGACCTAGTTCATTGGGGTTGCTTTTTTTGTGTGTCATTCTATGGGATGTGTGTGATAACAAAGGCACGCTTAGATATTGGCACGTTTAGGAGTGCTAATACAAAACGTAAACTAAATTAAAAACGTGACTGTGTATTTTCTAAAGATCAAGTTTGATTAAGATTAAAACACCAGCACGCACAAGATTTTGTCTTGTTTTTGTAGAGGTTAGAATGTTATTTATCCCTTCACCCAGATACCTTACTTCTTTTGAAAAACATATCACATAGAATTGAAGTTTAAAAATGTCACCGCCACATTTATTTAATAATTTGTTTTGGAAAAGGGCGTGGTAATGGAGGGAAACGCCCTAACCCAAGTCTCCAATACTCTGCTATGTTATAAAATAAGAAAACGAGTAAAAAACAAACAAAAAAAAAAACATCGATGAGAAAATAAAAATAAAAGTGTGTTATGACATTGCTGTGAAACTAGGTTAAAGTTAAAAAGTAAAGCGTCCTTAATTTACGTCGGTAGCTGAATCTAACTAACAAACCTGAGGTGAGGTAAGTTACTCTCATTTTACCAGTGTTTACCCTTTTCTCTCCATCAGTGCTGCGCGCGCTCCGCCTGCTCCACCTTAGGGGTTTTTTAAGCTACTCAAAGCTACTCAAAAATGAGAGAAGTCCAAACAATGATTTCAAGGCACACCTTGGAGTGGAACAGTGGGCCTCTCGCACAGAAGGCCGTAAACTTGACCAACTTTCCTTGGTCTTAGCTTTGTTAGTACTTCTTCTTCCTTCGCCGACGCAAATCACAGGTTATGCAGAGAAAACAACTAGTGATTCATTTTTTTTTTAACTAGCGGATACCCGTAGCGAAAGATCGATTTTTGGGGATGGGGGTGCGGCGCTACGATAATTATTCAAATGTGTCACTCACTCGCTAAGGTGTCGTCATCTCCGTAATTATAACGAGAACCCCGGATGCCAAAACCAAAAAAGGTGTGTGTGTGTGTGCACATGATTAGATCTTTCAAATAATTGTATAGTCAGTTTAGGATATCCTCTCTCGACCGTAAGTTTGCCGGAAGCTTAACAAATTTTGCGTGTACCAAATTGTATTTTAATCGTTCTGCTTTGCACATAAAAGCATTTGGAAGTCGAACAGTTTTGTTCAAAATAGTTACTTCCCCTTCTAGAAGGAAATTGTTCAAAGAATAACTCCATTTTTAACTTCCTCTTCGAAAAAAAAAAAAGAAAAGAAAAGAAAATGTAGACATCCTTGCGTAAAACCCCTTGTTTGCCTGTGATGTGTTTTATCACTTGAGATGCTTGATTCACACCAAGGAATCATTCAAGAAATTCAATACTTTCGCTCAGTTCACGGGAAACTGACGAAACAAGTTGAGTGTTAACTTGTGTCACTGGTTTTACCATCTGCTTCTGCGTAGAACGTTACTTTAGCAAATTCAAATGGCATCTCCAAGCTGATTTACCACGCATCCAGGCAACCACGCCTTTGCCATCAAAGGCTAAACAGTATCATATGGTAATCTCATCGCTCCAGTAAAATTTTCGACCATACTGGTTTAAAATTTGACTTCGATTCTGGCGTTCAAACTTTCTTTAACGGCTGGACGTCTAAATTTTTGCACAGTTAAGGTGGCTCCGCGTAAACGGAAAACGTACGAATTTTTAACCGGTTGGAAATTCGTCCGGTGCTACAGACTTTCTTTCGGTTGGAGTCGCACAAGCTCGAAGCCGCAATACCAGTTTCCAGGCAAAGGATGGCCGATTTATTTGAAGAAGGAAATTCTTTTTCTTAGGTATCGCTGCAGTAGAGGGAAGACAATGAAAGGATATTTACTGAGTTGCTTTTAATTCCTATTCCTTTAAAAATAAATTAGAATGTCTGGGAATTCATTTATTCCTTTAAAAACCGGAAGTTGTTGGTCCTGCCGGGGTGTGAACCAGCGGCCTTCCGCTCGGCAGACCGGCGCTTATCCAGTTGAGCTTACCACTAACCAGGCGGCATTGGAGTCGTTCTAAGAGCTAATCACCGTTGCAGCCAAAATTTGGCCCAGCGGCTAGCTTGTCAGATCACGTTGTTACGGTATAATTCAACCGACAGAAAAATACAAAAAACTCTCCTTAAAATCAACTAATTTAATTAACTATACTTCAAGTGATAACTACAACTTGGGAGCGACTCTCGCACAATACAACCTTACTACAAACTACTTAGAGCCTATAAAACCTTTAATTATTTTGAGAATTATTCAGCTATTGTAAGTATCTAAATAGAACGCTCGAAAGTTTTAAAAGACCATCCTCTACAACGGTGATAATAACTTAGCTTGGTAAATACGCTTGCCTTGTTAAAACCAACAAAAATAAACTACGGAAATGAATTTCGACGGTCATGCTAGAAAGTGTGCTCAAGTCCTAAAAACAGTTGATAAGTTGACTGAAATTCATCTTTCTTGGGTTGAATAATATACTGTAATTTCTATAAGGGCTGGCATTTTAAAACTGCGCTTCAGTTAATTCATGAATTGTGAATCAGCCTTGACGCGAGCCTCATCCTTGATTTCGGGAGTACGGAGCTAATTGCTTGTCCATAATTTATTCCTTCTATGACAGTGCCGCGGTTTAGCTAAGGGTCACTCGGGTCTCAGTGATCACGTCAGATTAAAACACAGAGGCAATATCTTCATGTTCGCTCTCTGGCTATGATGGCATTGCAATGCGCCCCTGGGAACGCCAAAACAAAAAATAGAAAAATAAAAAAACAAAAATAACAAAAACATAGACATATAACATATAACAGACAAAAAAATTAACATAAACATAACATAAAATAAAAGAATGAACCCAGCGAAATTGCAACCACCCCCTTGTTGTTTGAATTCCCTGCTCCCCTCTCTTGGATGAAGTTCATAGGCCAATCAATTAATGGGTTGTTTTCAAACGTCGCTCAAGTTAATGTTGTGTTATGCGAACTTTCATGTATTGGAGTACCTTTCAAAAGTCAACTGATATTAATAATGCAATGTTTTTTGTCTACACTCTTGTTTTGTTGTCTTTGTTGTTGTTGTAGAATTCTTCATATTCATTTTTCTGAAACAAATTAAGCAAAACTGATCTCATGAGTGAATTCAACCATTGGATTTCTCGAAAGTATAATTACGATTAAAACTGGACTGGGGCAAATATTTTTGGGATAGAGAAAAGCTTTGTAAAATACTTAGGATATATAAAAAAAATTGTGTGACTTTAAAATTAAAAAAAAAGTAGTAAATGAGAACTTAATCTTGATGCTTAAATGCAGGCAGATTTGACATTGCAACCTTTTTATGCTAGAAACAAATGCATAAACTCACAATAGGGTAATACATAGCAAGCGTCTCACATTAGAAGCGTCTCAGTTACTTAAGCTGACAGAGGCGTCCTATTTTACCTCGTATAAATAAAAGTTATTAGCAAGGGGCAAAACAAAATTTAGCTAAGTGTGAGTGCATGATTATTCGAAATAATCATAAGATGTCCATCCAGAGACATAAGCTAAATCATCATTGATATCAGTAATAGCTTTGAATATCCACAGCTGCGCATCCACTTACGTCTTACATTCTGTAAATATTAGGGACTTTAAGATCCAGCGACGCGGACGGCATCGAAACAATAGGTTTTATAAGAAAAACAACCACTTTGCACGTGCATCACGCTTTTTTTGTACATTTCTTTGCCCGTTTTTGCACGACTACGACGTGAAAATGCCTAATTTGGCGTTTTATGGAGTACGTAAACAGGCAACGGCGAAATTCTATTTCTCTTTCTGAACTTGGATATGGTCTCTAGGAATTCCCTTCCAGGAGGGTTTGCCTTTATTTGACAAAGTAACTGATTAGGAATAATTGCGATAAAGACTGAAAGCACGCAAATTAACTTTTAAAGTGACGTTCCCGTCGTCGTCGCGTCGTTGGATCTTAAAGTCCATAATATGAACGGAAGGCGCGTCCACAACGTCAGGAGTAAAATAGTTCCAAGACAATTTCATTTATAAGATATTCCATAGAGGATTTCTCCAATCCGCTTTTTCTATGCCACTATTCAGTGAGATTTTATTTGCAGTTATTTCGGTCAGATGAATTCGGAGTAACTGCTGATGTAGGCGTCGTTCAATATCAGATGTATTCACATACAAATAGCTTCTTAAAACTGTTGTTGTGTGGTTTAAAATCAGCGCTGTCCTAAGCCCTCTCCTCTGTTGAAAGCCACACTAGTCAGTTGACGCCTTAGAGAGTATTGCATTAGGCCACCAAGAGCTTAATCAACCTGAAACAAGATTTCAGCTCCAAAGGTCAAATGAACCAAAAAATTGAAATATTTTTTTTTTGTCGCTTTACCTTCAGCAAACACTAAAAAGAATCATCCTAAATGAGACTTGGGTAAAGATTTTTCTTTCCGATCCTTTACAGATAGATAAATATCAAAATCCGAGCATTTACAAAGACTTCACGAAAACGTTTCTGAAATTGCCGCGCGATGGACTGGAGACTACGCGACGTCAATGTTGGTCTTCAGGGCGGAAAAAACGTTCCGCGCAAGCTTCTACGCATCCCTTATTGCAGCTCAATAAGGCGGGCTTTTCTGTTTGTTGACTGCGTTTTTTTGCATTGCCAGAAATTGGGGACAGGATGGCGGTTGCGCGTGCGCACTAAGGCCACAATGGCTGCGAATTCGTATAAGAAAATGTATGGAGATAAGGAAACTTTTTCAAATATATCGATTATGAGCTCACGGGTGTTCGGTGCACGACTCGAAACATGTTAAGTGTTGTGTAACCTTCGCATCTGGGTTAAAAATAGCTAATTAGAAGTAGGTTTACTTACTTCCTGACGTGGCCACTTTTAACCCTCGTTGTACGCTCCATTTCTCCATACATTGTCTTAAAATCTTGCCGAAGTCATGCGAAATACTCGTCGATTAGAGGATAAAGCCTTCACTGAAGTAAATTTGCACGACTCGATATCACTTCTGCAATGGAAGATATTTCCAAAACAGTCGTTAAAAGGACGATTTTTGCACTGGAAAATACTTCCAAAGGCGCATTATTTCCCTCAATTTTCCATCTGTAGTCCAGTAATGGACGCCATAGTTGCGAATGACACATTTCGATCGGACAAAGCTTCGCAACTCCAAACCTCACCGAATCGCCATTTTGTTTGTTGCTACAACTTCAGAGATGCTCCACGGGATATAAACTAGGTTCCAGGCATTCAAAACTCCTCGATTAGCCTACCAGGCTTGGTTTTAAAACAAAATTGTCACGAAAATGTCACGAAAGGTACATCCGCGTACTGTTTTGTTGCTATCAGCCGCTCGGCCGAGTATAAACCTAACATTTTCTTGCAAGGTGTTTTATTCCAGCTTTTTCTTCGTAAAACAGATCCACAGAGCTCAAATTATTTAAAAAATCGCAGGGGATACGCTTTCCCTGACTACGACCGTTTTTGTCCGCCATTTTCGAAATGAGATTCCGCTGACAATTAATCACGGGCGCGAAATGTCCATCATTTCTGGCAATGGTGTCGTTCTGTGAGAGTTCTGACTGAGACTGAACAAAATACACGAGGTGCGACCGGGTCAACACTTATTCCCATCCGTCAAACTGACGTTGACAGGTTAATGATTCGTACACAAAGTAAGGGTTAGGGTTAGGGTTAGGGTTAGGTTAGGGTTAGGGTTAGGGTTACGGTTGTTGCTATATAATTATATTCAAATCAAACCATTCATTGTCCGCAAATCCTCGGTGGTGTAGGAGTTAAAGTGATGCCTTGCAGAGCCAATGCTCCGAGATCGAATCCTACTCGTGCAATTTTGATAACAACGCTGAGGTATGGCTTGCTTGGTTTTACCCTAAGTATGTTCCTAGATATTCTCATAATATTTTTTTTTACAGTAGCCTGCATAGCAGGCGCTTTATGAGCCAAGCAAGGCGAACGCGGCATTTTGAGCGAAGCGCAAAACGAGTGCAAAGCGCAAGACGAAGGGAGGAGGAAAATAAAGCGCCTGTTGCCAGTCCATTTTTTCTGGCTCTTAATCCGCCCAGCTACGCCCACAAGTATTGACTAACGGCGGTGATGTTAAGGTGACTCGACCCAGTTTTTTTGGGGGAGGTACCTTCCTACTTTGAAACTCTCTGGTATCCCCACCTTTACTTTTATCGTAAGTCTAACACATAGAATGGATAACATACAGATCAATCTACAATATAACATAAAATTTTTGGCGATCGGAGTAAATGTCACGTGGTTATAATGCCACGCCCCTTTGAGGTCTGAGTCGAAAATCTGCTGTTACCGGCATTTTTTCGTGAAAATCTCTCTGCTACACATAGTGCGCATTAGTACCTTGCGCTGAACAGAGTTTCACCAAAATCGCAAAGATTTGGGTAAAGATTTTTCTTCCCAAACCTTTATAGAAAGAAAAGAGATCAAAATCCGAGCATTTCCAAAGACTTCACTGAATGAAATACACGAGGTGCGAACGTTTTCTCCTTGTAAAGCATTTTTATTTGTTTTTGTTGTTGTTGTTGTTGTTGTTTTTTAGTCACTTGAAAATTACTTTAGATTCAGAGCAACCAATGTTTGAGTAAAAACTGATCATTCCGTCAGTATGAAATGGAATAAGACGTTTTGAGCATTTCCAAAGAGGTTTGTATTCTTCTGATAATTGTGCATTCGATTTGTGAGTTGATTTTGTGTACAGTGCTCCGCCTTCTTTCGCCGGGCTGAATTAAAACCCGCTTAAATTGTATTCTGTTATTAGTAGTTACGGTTGCGTTTTTAGATGCCCAGATTTATTTACCTTTGCAGAACCAGCTTTATCCTTGTCTTCAGTCAAAGAACCCTAATGCTAACGCAAGCGAGTGAACAAAATTGTACGCTTAAAACGTTCTCGGAACTATAGAGGGCCAGAAGCTTACTCGAGAAGAAAAGACTACAAACTTAGATTATTTTTCTCTTGCTCAAGTAATAATAGTCTGAGTTTTTTTTTTTTTTTTTTTCATTTTTAATTACATAGTTTTGTTTTCTTTCTGTACGCAAATTTTCCTTTTCACTTGCTATGAAGTAGCTTAGAACGACAACTGCAGCCAGTGACTTCATACGATTAAATCTTTGCCCGTAAAAAATTTCTGGAGCTGGATTTGCTTGAAGCGAGCAAAACAAACCCTTATGTGCAGTTTTCAATAACTTGGACAAAATGGGATGAGTCGTCGAACCTCCCATGAACTATTTATGCAGTCCAGAAGTCAAAAAATGACAAAACAAAGCTAACAGACCTATGACTGAACGTCTCCTTGTCTTTCCTGGCCCGGCTTAAAGTGGCGTTTTGTCGAGTTTTGCAGTTGTAGGTACTATATCCACTAAAGAAAAATTGTTGTTATATTTTGACTTCTGGACTATTTTAGATCATGGGAGATTCGAGAAATCGTCCCATTTTGTCCATGTTATTGACACACCCTTCGTCTGGGCCGCCTGGGGTCCAAGTCATTTCTCGGCCTTCAGCTCATAGTTATTCTGCTGATGTATCCCGCTGGCGGAGAATCTTACCAAACGTTACCTCACTGTGTTAAGCTTTTGAAAAATTTGAGCAGATTTCAGTGCTGAAGACATTTTTCGTAAGTAGAGAAAAATGCACAAACTTTATTTCAGGCTCTTTCAATAGGCCACTTCCGAGTTCCCCCTGGCCTCTGTTTCAAAACGAGGGTAGGTGCTCAGCCTTTGATATGGAAATCATTTTTCATTCTCATGCAAATAAAACTCATTTTCACAAGAAAGGTTGTGCACCTAGCCTCATTTTGAAAGTAAGGGTTTTTAGAACACGGAAGTGGCCTATTAAATCCACTTGTCAACAGAAAAACATAACACTGAATGCTACCGTGGGTACGCGAAAATATTGCACTTGTTTTTTTTTATTTATTGAATTTGTTTTTTGTTTTTAAATGCCCAGAGGGGCCGCAATGCTTTTCATTAATTGAACCTTTTGAAAAATGTATTAAATACATATGATTTGCTAAATAAAATATCGGTCGTAGCTAAATTTCCATCACTTTAACTTGCAATCCACTTCTCAACAGAAGAACATAACGCTGAATGCTAGGTAAGGTAAGGTAAGGTAAGATAAGGTAAGGTTAGTAAGGTAACGCCTTTATTTAAAGAGGGTAAACACGTTACAGTTATGAAAAAACTGATAAACTTGTGGCCCTCTATAAAATATAAAAACAAAATAAATATTAAAATAATTTTACACCATCACCTATAAAAAGATAAAAATTAACATTAAAAGAGACAATTTAAAAACAGTCTTATTTGGAAATTTTAACTATTTAAAAACTATTTACTATCTTATGCTACATGAGAAATTTCTACAATTTTATTGGCTTGGAGCAGTGGTATTTCAGCTTAATTTGAAAAACCTACATGCGAAAATTACAAGCCTATTGCAAGTAGCAGAATAAACAAATCATAGCATGATTTGTACGTGACATTTGGCATAAATACCACTAGTGATATTTCAAAATTGTCTAAAATTTCACTCGCCCAACGACTGGTGAAATTACGTTAGTTATACTACTACATGAGAAATTTCTGCCATTTGATTGGCTTAGAGGAGCGGTATTTCAGCTTAATTTGAAATACCTACATGTGAAAATTACAAACCTTTTGGTGGTAGTAGCATAAACAATTAATAGCATGGTTTGTACGTGATATTTGGCATAAATACCACTCGTGATATTTCAAAATTGTCTCAAATTTCACTCGCCTAACGGCTCGTGAAATTACATGTAACAATTTTGAAAAATCACTTGTGGTATTTATGCCAAATATCACTACAAATCATGCTATTAACTATACTAAAACAAGTTATTTTACAGACTTAATATTTCAAAGATATTCAAAACCATTTAAAAACTGTTTAAAAGATAATTATTCAAAATTACCTGTCTCTTTTTGCTTAGCGATCAAATTCGTATACAATTTCTTTTTAAAAGATTTCACATTTTTCAACTCTCTTTACTTCCATGAATAGTTCGTTCCAATTTCTAATAGTGTGCACGCTAAAGGTCAGGCCTCCTTCTGTGTTTTTCTTAAAAACAGGACAATGAAAATTCAAATTTGCAAAACGAGTGGATCGGTTTTGAATCTCAGAATTTGTCTTTAATATAGAATTAATATAATCTGGAGTTGCACCCTCTTTTTTCTTAAAGGCTATAGAACATTAACTTAATATATAATTTGGAATCCAGACTTAAGTTCATTAAACATAGTTAATGTGCGTGTTGTTCTTTCGGCGTCCAATATTTTGCGTGCAGCTCTGTTCTGCATCCGTAAGACTCTTTCTAGCAATTCTTTATTGCACGATGACCAGATTGGACTCAGTTGCTAAAGCAGGGATGTGAAAATATTTCATTTCTTTTCTTTTTTTAAATATTGTAATTTGCTTTTAATAAATGCCAGAAGGGGCCGGTTAGTAACATTAAAAATTGATGAAAATACGAGCATTGTATTGTGTTGGGATGGAAATAAGCTTAAATTACATATCCATTAAGAAAAAGTGACATCTTAATACATGTATGCAAAGCTAGGCTTCAGAGACATTCCTGTCAGTCGAAGTCTCAAGCAAAACGTTAAGCCACTCTCAGTTCAAGTCAATCAGCAAGTCCAATATCTTGGACTATGAGTTTGAATCTACAGCTTTTCCTGTTGTTGTTGAAAACAACCCTGAGGTATGGCTTGCTTGGTTTTACCCTAAGTATGTTCCTATATATTCTCATAATAATTTTTCTTTACAGTAGCCTGCATAACAGGCGCTTTATGAGCCAAGCAAGGCGAATGCGGCATTTTGAGCGAAGCGCAAAACGAGCGCAAAGCGCAAGACGACGGGAAGAGAAAAATAAAGCGCCTGTTGCCAGTCCATTTTTCTGGCTCTTAATCCGCCCACCTACGCCCATGTTAAAAGGACCATCGAAAACACAATCTACTACTCGAAAATTATCACCTTTCTGGCTATCACAAACACCGACAGCAGCATAAAACCACTTGACTCAGTGCGGCAAAAGTAAGATTTGCTCAGTCAGTCTAGTTTATGTCCAGTTTGTTAACAGCGGTTAGAAAGAAAAGAGGGAGAACCTGTTGCTCTGTGGATTGATTAACTCTTATAGCATTATAAAAGCGCATTTGAACCATCAGTTCGTGAATGTGACGGTTCCATGCGTTTCACAACATACAACATGATATCCACAAAATATAACTTTGATACATGTAAGCGACTGTCTCAATCTGCGAACGACAACAAATTTAATAGTAACATACAAGCGATATAAAATATAAGCCGTGTTAACGTTTTGGTTGAGAAATGTATAGTGTTTTACTTGACCTCAAGATCAATAATAAATCTTGAATTAATAACACTGTTACGGGAATTAAAAGCAAAATCGTTTCATTGCCTTCGAAAGGCAAACAAATGATTGTTACCTCCAGAATGATTGTAGGCAACCCTTTATGGATAAGTAGACAAGTGTTTGAAAACCTATCGAAATTAAGTTGGTTTTAATAAGTAATGCGCTATACAAAGAAGAACTAAAAAACAATATTTATAATTGAGTGGCTAAATGAAGGACAAGCCGCGCCTATTTCTTGCTTTTACCAATAAGAAGTAACGAAGAGTATGGGCGAATTTTGATCCTAGTTAGTCTTGCGAAATGGCCATTTTTTTCTGGATGGCGGAAACTAAATTCTTTTTCCATTTGTAGTTAAGGCGACGTCTTTAAAAAAACCTTAAACCGCCATGAAAAACTTAGCACGGAGTAATATCGACTATACAAATATTGTTATCAAGTTTACACGGGAAAATAATGAGTATTCGACTTTGCTGTAAAAATGACAGCTTGTTCTCTCTCAGGCCTTACATGTAAAACAGGAGACTTTAGATTGTTCAGCTGTCTTTCTTAGGTGTTTTAATTTCCATTCCTCTAGCTGTGTTTGCTTTTAACTATTCTTCGCAGGTCATGAAGATTGAAAGTAAAATCCCGTCGAGCACGCTTCTTCATGTTGCTTTTCTTCAAAATAATTCTAAGCCGTAATCTCTGTTTTTTAGTATGTGGCTGTTCAAATTTTACCTAGTTAATCTCACTTCAGTGTGTGCTTAGAAAGCACGCATAAATATCTTATGCGTATTAAAGTATCACTAACTTGTGGCAAAAAATCTGAATTTCTCTTGAAATCGATAGTAGTCTGGCCGCCATTCTGACTGATGTGGGCAGAGAGCCTTGTTCACCATATAATTCTAGCGTTTAAAATTTCCAGATATATAAAAGGCAAAAAATGAACTTAAAAATAATGTAAAATAGAAGAATGAACGCAGCGAAGTTGCAACCACCCCCTTGTTGTTTGACTCGCCTAGTGCTCACCACTCTTGGATGAAGTTCATAGGCCAATCAATTATAATGGGTTGTTTTCAAACGCCGCTCAAGTTAATGTTGTGTTATGCAAACTTGCAGTCAACTGATATTAATAATGCAATGTTTTTTGTCTACATTTTCTTGTTTTGTTGTCGTTGTTGTTGTTGTAGAATTCTTCATATTCATTTTTCTGAAACAAAGTAAGCAAAACTGATCTCATGATTGAATTTCACCTATTGCATCTCTCGAAAGTATAATTACGATTAAAATTGGGAGGGGGGCAAATATTTCTGGGATGCAGAAAAGCTTTGTTAAGTATTTAGGATATATCAAAACATAATTGTGACTTTGGTATTAAAAAAATAACAAAAGGAGAACTTAATCTTGATGCTTAAATGCAAGCAGATTTGAGATTACAACCTTTTTAATTATGCTAGCAACAAATGCATAAACTCGCAATAGGGTAATACATATTTAGCAAGCGTCTCACATTAGAAGTGTTTGAGTTACGTAAGCTGAAAGAGGCGTCCTATTTTACCTTGTATAAACAAAAATTATTAGTAAGGGACACAAAAATTTAGCTTAGTTTGAGTGCATGACTATTCGAAATAGTCATGAGATTTCCATCCAGAGACATAAGCTAAATCATCATTGATATCAGTAATAGCTTTGAATGTCCACAGCTGCAGAAATGCATCCACAATCCCGGACAAAACTACTTGAGAAAGTTTTCCCCATCATGTCCACTTTCCTACGCAATAAAACTAGTTCCAAAACGACGCCTTTGCGGAAAGAAAACCGCTTCCCCCAATTCAATGTTGCTTCCCACAAACGTCCAGGGATCAGGCTTTCTTTTGAATACACAACAACATTGCTTTTAGGGGAATTAATGAATAACAAAACTACAAAAGAA
Source organism: Porites lobata (assembly GCA_942486035.1). Classification (NCBI taxonomy): domain Eukaryota; kingdom Metazoa; phylum Cnidaria; class Anthozoa; order Scleractinia; family Poritidae; genus Porites; species Porites lobata. The sequence continues at coordinate 1,017,751 of CALNXK010000005.1, forward strand.
TAAAGTCAATCTTGTTAAAGGGTCATGATTAGTTTTAGTATAATGTGCCCTTCTCCATTCTAATTTTCTTCTGTTATTATTATTATTATTATTATTATTATTATTATTATTATTATTATGTACACGTAGTTTAACCAACTTTGTACCGATTGATATTGCACAACTATTGTATTATCTATAGGATGGAGTAAAAATAAAATACAATACAAAAAAATACAATACAATATCAGATGTATTCACATGCAAATAGGTTCTTAAAACTGTTGTTGCGTGGTTTAAAATCAGCGCTGTCCTAAGCCCTCCACTCTTTGTTGAAAGCAACACGGGTCAGTTGACGCCTTAGAGAGTATTGCATTAGGCCACCAAGAGTTTAATCAACCTGAAACAAGATTTCAGCTTCAAAGGTCAAATGAACCAAAAAATTGAAATATTTTCTTTGTCGCTTTACCTTCACCAAACACTAAAAAGAACCATCCTAAATGAGATTTGGGTAAAGATTTTTCGCCAAGAATTGTAGAAAGATAAAACATCAAAATCCGAGCATTTCCAAAGACTTCACGAAAACGTTTCTAAAATTGCCGCGCGATGGTCTGGAGACAGCGTGACGTCAATTTTGGTCTTCATGGCTGAAAAACGTTCTGCGCAAGCTTCTGAGCATCGCTCAAGCCATCAGTAAGCCACTCTCGCTAATCAGTTCTAGTTAATCAGCAAGTCCTATAGCTTGGCTTATGAGTTTGAATTTACAGCTTTTTCTGTTGTTGTTGATAACAACCCTGAGGTATGGCTTCCTTGGTTTTACCCTAAATATGTTCCTAGGTATTCTCATAATAATTTTTCTTTACAGTAGCCTGCATAGCAGGCGCTTTATGAGCAAAGCAAGGCGAATGCGGTATTTTGAGAGGAGCGCGAAACGAGGGCGAAGCGCAAGACGAAGGAAGGAGAAAAATAAAGCGTCTGTTACCAGTCCTTTTTTCTCCTGTTCCGCCCACCTTCGCCCACAAGTACTGAATAACGGCGGTGATGTTAAAAGGACCAACGAAAACAAGATCTATTACTCGAAAATTTTCACCTTTCTGGCTACCACAAACACCGACAGCATCATAAAACCACAGGAATAACAACTACTGGCAAAAGTCACCTTCAATAATGTAAGACTCGGTGCGGCAAAATTAACAAAGTAAGATTTGCTCAGTCAGTCTAGTTTATGTCCAGTTCGGCAACAGCGGCGAGGAAGAAAGAGGGAAAACCTGTTGTTCAAACAAAGTCCATGGTCATGCGTTTCACATTATCACGAGCTTATGAGTAGTGTTTGGCCTGTCAACACTTAATTTCGGAAAGTTAGTAATTTGAAACTTTATTCAAACCTAGTTGGAAGCAATCCAAGAACATCTTTCCTCTTTTGTTTTTCCTTTATTTCTGGAACGTTTGGAAATAAACGAAAGCTTCTCGAACAGCATCGTCAAAAGAACATGACTGCGTGACGGCCATTTTGTTTCAGAGAAACATAGCAGAATCTCGCCAGAACAACGTGTCATCAATCAACCAATTGGAACGCAACATTCATGTGGCGAACGTGGGTAGAGCCAGAAAAATGGGCCGGTAACAGGCGCTTTATTTTCCTCCTCCCCTTACCAAGAATATACAATATAAACCGTGTTAAAGTTTTCGTCGAGTAATGTATAGTGTTTTACTTGACCTCAAGATCAATAATAAATGTTGGCATAATAATTTTTCTTCAGTTAGCTCGTTGTTGAGTGGACTATGTAGGACTTCACAGGTTATCTAAAACATATACTCATTGAATTTCTGTCATGCTCATTGACACGTCTGCTTTTTCGATTGAGATTAATTAGTGGCTGTCATTCTAGAATCATCTGCAAACAACCCAGTGGTATTGAGCTTAATGCATTTTTGTGGGACGTTGATTGAACTTTGTGGAATTCTACAGGTTACTCTATCTACACATGTAATAAAATGTTTATTCAAAGTCTTTGGCGCCAATGTTAAAGGAGAAAAATTACAGACATTCTATAACTCATATTGTTACTCGACGAAAATAGTGAAAATTTCTCTCCAATACGTTCGAAGTAACTTGGGAACGAGGACATATTTATGCGAAAAGTAACTTTTCAGTTCGAGAGAAGCGGCGACCAAAAATACGTTTGCGTTCCCAGGCTACTTTTGAAGAGGCTCTTTCAAAGCTCCAAAATGCCTGATTGGTCAGTTAAATCTCGTAACCGACCTGGATTACGTTCGGGTATATCTGACAGAACACGTCTAAGTTTGCAGCTCCATTTTTCTCGGAAATATTAGAAAGCCAAGTTAAGGATAATTAGAAAAAATGAATTCAGGCTTAAAATAAACTTTGAATAAACACGCAATTTTATTTTGCGTCTGCTTTGAAATCAGTTCATAATTTAATTTGTGTTTAATTTATGGGACGACGACGTTATTATGTTTTTCCTGACCGTCTCTACCCGACGTTTGGAAAGTGCCAACGGATTCAAACTTTCTAGAAAAAAAACAAAAACAAACAAACAAACAAAAAACACAAACAAAAACAAAAACTTAAGCCAAGGACAGGTTAGCCTGCATAAGTGAGGCGCCTTATGAGCCAAGTGAGGCGAACGCAGTATTTTGCACGAAGTGCGAAATGAGTGCGAAGCGAAAAACAAAGGGAGGAGAAAAATGAAGCGCCTGTTACCAGTCCATTGTTCTGGCTCTTCCGCCCACCTACGGCCACAAGTAGTAGTACTGCGATCGCTGGAAAGTGGTTTCCATATGATAGCTATGATCGCTGCGATGCGATCGTACCTAATTTAAAGTTAGTAAATCAGGCTTTTTCCTAACCTAGTTGGAAGCAATCCGAGAACATCTTTACTCTTAAGCAATAAATTTAAACATTTGTTTTGTTTTTCTTTTGTTTCTGGAACATTTGGAAATAACCGAAAGGCTTCTCGAACAGCATCGTCAAAAGAACATGAATGCGTGACGTAACGGTTATTTTGTTCCAGGAAACATGCCAGACAAACATGCTAAGACAACGCGTTCAGCAATTAAACCTACCGGAACGCAACGTTCGTGCAGTGAACGTGGGAAGAGTCAGAACAGTGGACTGGTAACAGGCGCTTTATTTTTGTCCGCCCCTCGTTTCGTGCATTGCATTCGTTTCGCACTTCGCGCAAAATGCCGCTAGAGGTAAGGTAACAAGAACTTCAGTTATAAACGAATAGGAAGAGGAAGGGCTAAGAATGGTTGATCTCGAGTGCATGGTTAAATCATTGACATTAGCTTGGTTAAAACGTATCTTCAGTGGGACTAATGGAACTTGGAAAAGCTACCTACAACACATACTGAGCTCCGTTGGGGGGATTGTTCTTTTTTAACTGCAACTACAATACCTCGGATTACACAATTCCTTCTCAATTTTATCAGGAGCTTTTGTTATGGTGGTCGCAATTTCGTGAAACGTTTGCCACTGAAGAAGACTGAAAAACCATAATCTGGAATAACAAAGAAATAAAAGTAGAAAACAAGCCGGTTTATTATAAACATTATGTTAATGCGAGAGTCATTTGCATTCAAGATCTTTTATTTAGTCTGAACAGTACTGATTCTTTCAATCAACTGTCTAAAAAAATATACAAAACAAATATTTTAGAATGGACTGGCTTACGTAGGTCCATTCCATTATCGTTAAGAAGTTATGACAGGTATCCTTCCATAAACTCTCTAACATTTGTGGCGGGTGACAATAATTTTGATGTTACGAAAGGGAAATAAAAGGATTACTACAACCTACTCATCAGAGAAAAAGCTAAACTGCCCAATACTATTCAAAATTTACAGAGTAACTTTCATTTTAACAGCGACAATCTGAAGCAAATATTTAAGCTGCCACTCTCTATCGTTGTCGAATCGTATGTTAAAGCCTTCCAGTACAAAGTAATTAACTCATTTCTTTACGCAAATACAAAGTTGTATAAAATAGGTTTTAGAACAAATGATTTATGTACTTTCTGTGATAATTATAATCAACCTGAATCATTAACCCATTTGTTCTATCACTGCTCACGCTCTAAACAGTTTTGGATTCAATTTGAACTATATTGGTGCCTTATTTCGAATCAACTAATTCCGCTCTGCTTGGAAAATGTGCTCTTTGGAATTTTGAGGAAAAATGCTGAACTACTTTATAATTATTGGAAAACTCTATTTGTGGGACCCTAGGAGCAAACAAATCCGTCCAAACATTTATGGATTTAGAGCCAAGATCATCGCTAAATATGAAACAGAAGAAAAAATCAGCAACAAAGAATTTTTTAAAAGTAAATGGATACTGGCGCCTTATTTAAGTTAACTGTATTAACTCCGTATTATTTCATTGCCCTGTTGTACTTTTTTATAATTTCTTTTAGTCCTGTAATAATTTAACAATTAATTTTGCATTACTCTGTTAATGTCTTTTGTTAAAGTGTTTTTTTTTGTAGTATTGTAAATGTAGTTTTTTAATGTGATTATCAATAAATATATTTAAAATATAAATAAATAAATAAAAAATGCTGCGTTCGCCTCGCTTGGCTCATAAATCGCCTGCTATTATGTTATGCAGGCTAGAGACGGATGATAAGATTTCAAATGTCCTGGGTGTTAAATTAGAAGCTACAAACATAGCGATGAACATTTGAAAACTGTCAAGTTTTTCTTGAATGTAAAATCATCTCAGTTCGGTCAAAGGAATATGTACAAGGATATTCAATTCGCTTAGAATTCCGTTAAGCGCTGTTTATTATGCATAGTTGTTTCGACTCCATTCATGTGAAACAATATGAGATTGCTATATGCATAATAGATTTATGGGGCTGCAATGAAATCTCACCAAAAGTTCGTAATGGTGCTGCTCACGGTTTCAATGTTGAGAAAAATTTGAACACATGTGTTGTTGAATATAATACATTTTCCGATATTGCTGCGAAAATTGTATAGGTAAACTACAATGAATAACTCCAGCTGTTTTGCATTACACTGACAAACAACTTCTTAATTTCACCAAGGTATGTATCAGCGGCCCCATGTGAAGTATCCCTTCTCCAGCACGCCAGTCCTGCCTGTAAAGTGTCGAGAAATGCTGCCTTAAATCAGAACAAGAAGATCTGGACCTTGAAACATGATCCAGATTTACATGGCTTTGCCTTACTGAACATGACCTCTGAGCAGCTGCAAGCCATTGCTTTGCAAGATCCTTTTATACGATACTACGCTTCGACATATCTTCAAACCTTGCAAGCAAGCACGAAATCCTCTGCCTTGTACAGAAATATAACCGCTGGTCAGGAAATCACGGAACTATCGGAATATCTGAAGTTGTCAGCGTTTTTTCAGTCGGCTCCAGAACCCGCAATTGGCGTAAGTATGTTGTTTTGTTATTCAAAGACCGAGTTCAACTGCATAAAACCTTAAGTCAGATGTAACTGCCAGCGTCTGACATTCAGTCAAGAGTGAACGGGGCTTAATGTCAGGTTATATGCGCAGGTGATGTAATAAATCTGATACTTGAATTTTAAAATCGCCTCCGTGACGTCAGTGTATTGCTAGAGTAAACTGATGTTACAGCGGCCAACTTAGTTGACGCAAACAATATCGTGTTCCTTTTTGCTCAGTGAGAATTTTTGAATCTAAAATACTCTTTGTCCATGCAAATATTATGCAAAGAAAGTAATGTATTGTTTTGTCAATTGCGTATGACTAGCCCAGCATGTTGTCTGTGTTCCCTGATTGTATATGTTAAATTTCCTGTCGTTAATTGTAACTGTCGTGCCATTATTAATTAAGAAACGTGGTTTTCTTTTTCTTTTGACTCAATGGAAATTAATGACAGTTAAGTCAGTATTAAAACAAAAGAAAAATTCTTAGCCCATCATCAAGTACTTCGACAGTGTATCTCTCCATGCAACAAGCCTTCCAGATGACACCACTACCACACACCGTTCAAATCTGAAAACTGAAATCCACTTTTAAATTAGTTTCCTGAGTTTCTTTCTTAACCTTGAATTACAAAATTAGAGCGGTTTACCATATGATCACCCCGTCTATTTACGGATGAGAAATAGGAAAGGCTTGGTTTTTTTTGTTGTTGTTGTTTTTATTTTCTTTCGTTTCTTTCTATTATAAAGTGAACGTCGATCTATTTTTGAAAACGAGGGATTATAACATACGCGTCTTATGGCGTCGCGAAATGTCGGCTTTTTTCCTGATGCTATTTTTCGCGTACAAGTACCGGGTGGAAATATTGTCTCTTCTTCATGCGTGACATTTTTTGGCTTATCTCAGTCTCTACGCTGGTGTACTTAAATCCCAGTGAAACTTGCAAGGCAAGATAACGTGTCGGATAATTCAGAAGATTTAAAATAGACGCCTACAGAAGGGGTACTTTGGGCTACACTTTGTAGTGGTCTAATATATTTTGGAAGGTATTATGCTTATCTCACCTTTTGCATGCTGAGTGTATAACTACTCCTATCCCACTTCCTGATCATCCGTCCGATATTTTAGGGACCTTACGATCCGACAACGGCGACGTCCATGTAAACTTCGCTGAAAAATAGACTCCGCATTCTTTTAAACCATTTCGCGGTTATCCCAAGTCACCCAGTTACTTAAAGGAAGGGAATTGAATTTATGTTGGAGCTGAAGAGAAAGGATAACGCCCGAGTTCAGACAGATTAGAGACGGTAGAATTTATCGCCTTGCAGTTCCCGTCCTCAAAAAAAAAAAAAACTTATAATCAGGTCATTTCACGTTGTAGTCGTGCAGGCACGGCTATTGCTCTTTGATGCTGCCTTTGCCGTCGCCGTCTTAATAGGGAATTTAAGATAGAGACGTTTTCGGGGCGACGGCAACTTCAACCGAACGTGACATCATCATTTGTTGGATATTGCGCATGCTCGTGCTCACCACCTTGCCGTAGTGGCCCCGTCGGCGACGTGAAACTGGTCTGTTTGGCGTTGTGGCGAAAACGTGAGTATTTAACTTTCATTTCAATCAGGTTTGTTGCGTTTAGCAACCAACATTTTGCAGATTATCGTTCTTAAATTGTCTTTGTTTTCTTTGAGGCACATTTCAAGCTCGATTTCCAAGCTCTGTTATCTAAAGCCAACCGTAAGTGAGCTTGACATGGGACAACATTTTCCCACGAGCCAAATAAAAGTATCCAGACAAAAAATATGAACTCCGATATTTCAATTGTGTATTTTTAGTTCGCTGTTTTCGTTAGAATATCGTTTAAATGAAACGCATTGAAAATTATATAGAATTGTAAGTAATACCATGTACTAACTCGGCGTGGGAATACTGAAATAAAGTTGTTGCCGTTGTTGTTGTTGTTGCATGCAAGTATTTCCCGGGAATTATTTCAATACCAAACTAAGAATACGGTTCCTTGGTAGCATTTTAATGTTGCTGTAATTTGCAAGGCTTCGGCAAGACTGTGGAGATCATTTTTTTTCAACACGAAATTCTGCCCTGAACTCAGCTGCATCCCGCTTGTTTTTTAGCGTGAACGGATCGTAACTGTCCCGAGGAAAATCGGGATTTTTGGACTCATAACTTTCCCACAAAACGAGAAACTCTTCATCCGATACATGTTGTCTGCAGAGCAAATATTTATTCTCTTAATTCTTTATGTGAGGCCATATTTTCCTCTTCGGTATTCTTCTAATTAAAGGCGCCGTCCTCCTGAGTTCACTGCGATCTTAATGTTCTATTTTTGACGGGGCGCGACGGCTGCCTTAGTTCCAGGCTTTCTCTGCCAGTCCGGTCGCCGTCGCCCCGAAAACGTCTCCATCTTAAGTTCCCTAGTTTCGTAAGGTCCCTTTTGCCTCTTTGACGGAGACGACGAAAACTAATTTTTAATTGGGCTGTGCCGGCGGCCCAATAATCAGACAGCAAATAGACTTTGATATTTGTTACCATTAGGAGTATGCTCGGCTGGCATCACGATATGAAGCCTTCGTCGACAATAAGCCCGAGTGGATAAACGACAAGCACTTTACTCAGCAACGCCTAGCAGGTCAAAATCCCATGTCGCTAAAGCGGGTGACAGTTCACGGACAAGGTACGCCTCTGCCTACGCGACCAATTGTAGTTCTTAAACAAAGTATATCTTCAAATCTCTTCTCAAAGGGTAACTAATTTTCTGCGTACAGGACGTTCAAACGATGTGGGTACTCTAAAAGTTACCTTTCAGTAGAGGGATAGAGATGGAAGATGGAGATGGAGACAAATGGTACTCGGAGACTTGCTTTCAACATACTTATTAAACTTTATAAGGAACGTATTATAGGACATCCTATTAGGTATAAAGTACTTTCAGTTAGGTATTTTATAAATGGAATGATCGGGTTCTGTTTCTTTAAACTCGCTCAATCGATCTAAAAGATGGTTCTCCATTTACTTCTTTGCTAATCTACCTAAACTTTTCATATATTAACCAAAAATGATTTTAAAGTACCAGGAGGTTGTGACTTTGCTGATACTTAACATCTAAACAAGTCCCCTTAAAAAGTGTCAAAGAGAACCGTCCCTGTTTAATTATAATTACAGTCAGTGATGGAAAAAATCTGCCAACCTGTAGATCGATTTCACTTTCGTGATCAGTGGCTATGCAAATTTCTGCGAACAAAAAAAACGTTTTTGCACGAGAAAAGTGTTCAATTACCACTTGGATTATTTTTGACACTCGATCTACTTGGTTCTGTTATTGGTGAGATAAGTAAAATGTAAGAAAATGAAATTAAATAAAATAAAACAAATTAAAAATTAAACCGTTACCCGTAAATTAGCCATCACCTCATTGAGGTAAAGACACTCTTTAACTGATTTTGGTTTTGTTCTTTGCAGGGAAAGAAGAGAAGAGAGGAGAGCAGCGTGGTAGGTACATTAAACGGTTGCTATCGATCCAAAAAAAAAAAAAATTAAATTCTAACACTCGCGCCAAAACCTGATCCCCCATTCTTGGAGTTCCAGAAGCAATTTGAACTTGCAAGGATTCACTAGTCACCGAGGCCGGAATTCTTAGCTAAACAGATTTAAAGGCATTTGAATTCCTTGCTTTTGAAACTATATTTGTTTGAGATCAAGAGAGGATAAAGGGGACAGAGAAGGCATCCCCCATATACACCCTATTCCAGAGGAAATTCGTCTCGAGTTATTTTTAGAATCGGGATAAAGTTACCTCGCGCGCTGCGTGGATGTTTCGTGAAGGTTTCGTATGACTAAACGCCATGCAAAACATGTTGGGCGAAAGGCAATGAAAGCGTAAAGAGATCGAGAGCATTTCTGAATATTGAAGCGAAATTAGTCGGCGCTCACCTGGAAAAAGGGAATCGCTCGATTCTTTGACAACCCGTGAAATCAGTTTAACTCGAAGTTATCGTAACCTCAGTGCTTTAATAAAATGAGAAATTTCGCCGGTCTATTGAAACCTGTCGTTTGAACAATAAAGCAAGTAGCAAGTAATATTCATGTATATGTAATTAGTTTTACAAATTTGAATTTTATTGTAGTTTTTTTAAGTTGTTAAGCGCTGTTGATCAGTGAATGTAAATAGCGCTCTAGAAGTTATTAAATTATTATTATTATTATTACTGTTATTATTATTATTATTATTATTATTATTATTATTATAGGACGCCAAGTGTTATTCTTGTTGAATAATAAAAGACTAATAAAAAATAAATATCAAACCAGAAATGCTCTCTTCAAACTGTAAATTATAAATGATCCTGAGAGAATATTCACTGTGTTAAGGATTTCCCTGTTGTACTGTTAGCTCTATACAAGAGAGGAGGGGCCATTCTTTTTTAATTTCCGTTTCGCTGAAACAGCTTTAGCAGAAATCTCGCTTTAGTCGTTTTCGTCGACAAAACGAATAGCAATATTGCTCTTCGCGTCTTCCACCATTTTTTTCTACCTCAATTCGTGAAGGACGCGTGGCTCTGAGCGTGGGTCATCCACGCGGAACACATTCGCGCTATGTGATTGGCTGTTGTCTAATCCCCCTTGGGATCTGTGGTCTTAAAAATAACTCGAGACGAATTACCTATGGAATAGGGTGTGTATGGAGGATGCCTTCTCTGTCCCCTTTATCCTCTCTTGTTTGAGATCTATTCACTTCATCCTTTTATATTACCAGAACGTTTGTATTACAATAGTGTTGAGTTATTAAAAATATATAAATAAAGCACTGAAGATACTCCTGATACTTCGGTCTTATAAAAAATAAACCGGTGGATCAAAAGCCCGATTCAACTAGTCTGCATAGATCACTGAATCGTAAAAACTTAGATTCAGCTTCACTTTTTTGACATTTATCTGCCAGCTATAAATTTTAATGGCAAACACTCGACCGCAGTTACTAATCTTCGATTACTGCTACTTACTAGCTAGTTTAAAAGAAAAAAGATATTTTATGCATTACCTTACAATTATAGTCTCATCCTTATTAGGACCAATAGGACTTGATTGGAAGGAACTAAAGGCAACATTGAATCCCACCTTTGAGTGGCAAAAAGCCGTTCAAGCAGCTCTGGATACAGATGACTCTTTAGAATCGGTATGGATAGTCCTAATACTTTGAGATAAAAATAAATAAATAAATAAATAATAATAATAATAATAATAATATCAGCCAAACTTCACATGTATCGCTTTTTATTTTATTGATCTGTTTGCAATTTCATTTCCTCACTGGATGGAATAGTACTGATGAAAAAAGATTAACTGAATAATGTAATGACGACAAGAAATGTGTGACTGGCTCAGTGATCGTCTAAGCAATGCTGCGCAAATAGGAAGTTGATCAACAATGCAAGTAGCCAATAAGTACAAAGGAAATTAAATCAGTTTGTTAAATCTGGTGAAACGTAACGACTGCTCCCAATTTATCGATAAAATACAATAAACTAGAAATACGAATATAGCAGAACCTCGCGAGGTTCGGGGGGAGGCCTATAAAATGTCAGGTGTGGGAAGGGGGAGAGAATTGGAGCAAATTGTATAGCTTTAAGGGCGCGTTTCAACACTGGCTCTAATACTGGAAGGTGAGATGTAGTTAATCTCCGTTTGGCTGGGGTAAATTTGAACCCAGTGCTCTTTCGTTAAAAAGGATTTTCTTTTGAAGTGAACTACAGCAATATGAGACTGTTTACACTTGTTGTAGTACATAATCACATTTGACAACTAATTGTTTGCAACTGTAAGGTACAAATCTTACAATCACTTACACTAAAATAGAAATTACATGTAGCAATGTCTCCATGATTAAGGATGCAGTTGAGGAGAATTATGAAAGTGATCATGACTCATGATTACTGTTACGCGGTACCCTCATTAGCAACGAGTCATCTCTGTAAAAAGTACCAAATCATTTATAAAAGTGTTCATAGTTATTTGTGTACATACATGAGAAACAAATACCCATGGAGGAGTGAATTTGTAGGAAATGTCCACATACAAGTCTGCTTGTCATTTAATTTCTTGAAACAATATTCTGCCAATGGAACATGTTTAACTTCGGTGAATATGCAGGAATATGTCAACCCCCTCTGACTTCTTTGAAAGAGTTAAATTTTCCCTGGCTAATCCTGAAAATCCTTGACTTGTTAAATTGTCCCTTACGGGGAAAAGAATTAATTTTCCTGGCATAGTAACACATGTCACACACTAATATTGAGAGGAGATTCGAAATATGGATGTTCCTTTGGAATATTAAATAGGATCGACAATAGGAGGCCAGCGCTATGTTTGACTTAAAAGTCCACACCACAGCTGTGGTTATGTATAAGGCTGTTAAACATAGATATACATTTTACTTAGGATAGTTTTGGGGAAGTAAATGTAACGAAAATTGTAAACGAAAATGTTATTTACAAATGTAACGCTTCCTTACATGTCACACATATTCAGTGTTCTAAAATAAAGCTTACCGTAAAACCCATCGTTGCTCATGGTTTAAAGACTGATCGGCTGTCTTTAGTCCGTTGGAAAGATATTCTTGATGTGCATTGTACAGATCGTGTAACTCTTGCTGCCTATCGTTGCATCGAAGAAGATAATTTTGATTGTAAACTTCAAGCGTTGCCTGATCTCCTCATCGCTTTTTGAAGAGTTAGCACTCGGTGTTCCCACTCCACCAGTTTGTTTGCAGTGTAATTGTAGTATTTTGTCGCTACCTCTGTACATGTTTGTGGTCGCCGTGTTGACGACGTTGCCTTCGCTGTGCTCAGCGATGTTCTCTCTGCTTCGGGCTTTGTTGTTGTCGTCGTCTACTCCGCTCGCGATAGATTTAATCAGCGTTCTCCAGAGGAGTTACGGTGGAAAAGCTTCACCGTGGAGGATTTCCCGCCACCTGTTGTGCTTGCTGTTCTGTGTCAGGGAAATTGTTCGTGATTCACCGATCGTAAACTTTGTTTCGCAGACGTTGAATAAACACATCAGCCCTTATGGATACAACATGAAAGTGTGCCCTGGTCATGTTGCATTGCCTAGTAAGAAAAAATGCGCCGTGACGTCAAACTACTGTATGAGGTCATGGCGGCCACCATCGGATATATAAAAGTATAGATGGGCGCTGCGAGTTTGCAGCTCGCTTTGATCCACGCGCGGTCCACGCACTGCGTGCCTTTCTTAATTTAATTTTATTCCTAGTTTTTCCATTTATTATTAACAATTAGATTTGTAAATTAGTCTTTTCCTCCTTGTTCTTTCTTTGTTCCATTTTGTAAATTAAATCGGAAGAGCCACGTAGTGGAGATTTAATAAAGATACTGTACTGTACTTCGCGCGCTACGAGATTATAAACTCTCTTAGCGAGGCGCGAAGCGCCTCGCTTCGCTCTGAATAAATAGATGAATAAAAACTAAACATCTCACCTTATATCGAAGGAATAAACTGATCGATTTCATCTGGACCCTTTAAATAGTCGTAGTTGCATCAAGGTTACATAAAAAACTCCGGGCCTGTTCGTTATCAAACAATACATAACCTAATAAGCCTTGTGTGGCATGATAAATTAAAAACATAGGAGAATAATTAATTACTCTGCTTGTGTTTAGGCGTAAAAGACACTCTCTTTTTTGCTGCTTGACAAGAGTCAGCTTATTTCCAGCCAGGCAGTTGTACTAGGTATTTATTTCGTTCAAAAAATTTGAACGAAGTTTCCACATTTTTTGCTTTGCAGGCTATAGATCAGGGCTGCATCTACGCTCTACGATATGAGATGTGTGACGACATGGCAAGATCACCAGATCTTACTGATAGAGATCCTCGAAGAAAAATGTGGAACTTTCTCTCTCCTATCGCCTTGTTTGCGTCTAAGGGGAATAAATACGGCAAAAATGAGCTTGTTCCTGTCGCCATTCAAATGGATTATAAACCAGGTAAAATGCTAAATACATGTGACGGACTGAAAATGCCCAAGTACATAACAAGAGCTGGAGAATAGCTCATTCTCTCTTGCACACAACTAAATGTAATCGGTAGATATCTGCTAAAATTGTCCTTCAATACGGGGAACGGATACGTCAACACGGTATTTTACATCAGTTTTACAATTGGTTTGCGAAACTAGTCTAAACTAGGCTATTTCACTGACGTTTTACAAATTAAAGTTACATTCATTTAATATATTTATGCAGTTGAAATTGCAGCGTATGCGGGTTTACTACGTAATACATGATGGGTTTGGCTTAGTTCTCAGAGGCCAGGAGAGCTACCTGTTATACCAGTTTTCGGAAGACTTCCCAGCCATTTCTATTATCTATCTCTTTTGAATAAGAAACTCAAACATTAAACTCTAAACCTTATTTCACTTAAAACAATATCACTCTATTACTCTCTTCCAATACATTTTATTTTAGTTTTCAAGGACCAGTTAGTGAATATCCTTCGAAAAACCGGAATAAAATAGTACCTAAAAATTAGACTTGGGAATTTGGAAAGAGCAACTTCTGAAAGTAAAAGCGAAGATACAGTTGCACAAAGTCGAGAAATCTTAATAACAACTGTACGTAAATTTGCCACATGAAACCATACGTTCGTCAGGTTTTTACACATCTCTTTTGAACTTGGCACCTCTATTGATTTTAGGGCACGCTTTCCAGCAATGTGAATCTATGTTGAAGGCCAAAAACGTAGAAGGGTCTAATAGACTCAAGTACATCTTCATTATCTGTTTAGCAATGTGACAGCATGCCAGGGTCAACTTATGTAGTAATACCTCAAGTGGTTTTAAAGGCCTGGGTCAAAGATGTGTTCTGAGCATATGAATAGTTGGCAATGTCTCTCGCTTGGAGACCTAGAACAAAATGAACTTTTCCCCAAAAGTAAATCTTGAGGATTTCGTGTGCCTTAACGTTTAATTATGGTCACATGACCAAAAATTAAAAATGAAGGAAATTAGCGAATTGGTGGCGAATTTGCTTCTTTTCAATAAAAAAAAATGGTATTTGTGAAAGAGAATAAACATACCTAACTTTCTACGTTTGGAATGAATGTACGTGAAGTTTAAAAAGAAAGTTTTAAAAATTCAAGATTAAGATTTGGGCATTTAAAATGATGTTTTCCCTCATAATTTATTATTGAAGTGCAATGGACGGTCATTCCAAACGTGAAGTGTTAGAAATATTTAATATGAATTCGAAAAATTTTTTTCCCGATTTATTTTCTTAAACCGGCCGCCAATTGGTCAATAGTTTACGATTTTCATCAAAATGGTCACGTGACATATCACGTGACTTATTAACGCAGTGTTTATACTTTAAAATGTTAAGGACGATGCGTTCCGTGTTTATGTGTGCCAAAGTTTGATTCAGCGTTATCATCTATGCCAAAGTTACAGCCAATAATTCATTTTCCACAAGTAAACACCTTAGTCCCAGGCCTTAAACTACTCGAGACTGTTTTCTTCAGATTCAGCGGTGTACACTCCTGAAGATGGCGGCAACTGGTTGCTGGCTAAGCTCAATGTCCAAATCACAGATGTCGGCTACGCACAAATCGTGGAGCACCTCGTAAAGGTGATGATATTAATATTAAAGTGTTGTACATATTTCATATATGTCTTTTCTTAAGACTCTTCTAATAATGATAATCATAATGATAAACGCTATCTTTCTTGAAATTTTTCTTTTCAAGATTCACTATCTGATGGAGCCATTTTGTGTTATACTAAAACGGACCTTTTCATCCCAGCATCCTCTGCATCAAATACTCAAGTTTCATTGCAGGGAAATGACTGTCCCAAACGCAATTGTATCTCCAACGCTTGTAAACGAGGCAGGGTTAACGGATTTGCTCTTTGCGTATGGCAATACCGGCACCATAAGGCTTCTGAAAGACTCTCATAAAGTAGCCACGTGGGAGGTGACAAATTTGAAAGAAGAAGTAAAGGTTTGTTGTCATGCTATCTTACTTTCTTTGGTCATCACAAAGAGCTGTGACTCGAATCTAGCCAAATTCAGACATTGGAAGCTTTAAAGAAGCTGTGTCAGGAAATTCAGCCAAATTAGGTAATTACAAAATTCCCCTTTAAATTAAGAGAAACATAAAAATAACCGCTTAAAACATTAAAGGAAGGTTAAAATAACACAACAGATACAACAGATGCCACGGATGGGCAAAACTGAAGAAGACTGAAACGGATTGAAATTAGAGTTTTTGAAAACTGTCCAGCCTAACATTTTTTCAAAGTTGATCTCTGCTGACTGTATGCAACTTCAAAAATAATGCTCAGGAGACATATTGGTTTGTCTCGAATCTCTGACTTTGTCATTTTCATGAAATTTCTTTGCTTACTTTAAGTTTCATAGCGATGAAGAGCGAGGAATTAGCAAAATTAAACAAAATGAACTGGACTGCCATGACAAACACAAAAAGAGAAAAAAATAAGGAAGGGATTACAATCGAGATTTGACAAAACTAGTTTTCCTCACTCTACACAGTAATTATTAAGGAGTTGTAATAACTCCTCTAGTGGGGTTAATCTAACTCCTTACAGTGGAGTTATTTTTGGGGCAGTTATTTTAACTCCAAAAAGGAGTTTAAAGAACTCTTTTTCAGGAGTAAAAATGACTCCAGATATTGAGGAGTTAAAATAACCCCCCAAAAGGAGTTTTCCTGTATCTAAAATTTTTACTCCACTTTCAGAGTTAAATTAACTCCAAAAAGAGTAACAACAACCGATGCAAGGAGTAAAATAACCCTTGGGGAGCTGGCAGCGAGGTCTGGAACGGAGTTTACATGATCGCCCCAGTTAAGAAATTTGGCCGAGTGCGACTGAATACCATTTTCCTTCAAAACAAATATCAACAAATATGGCGGAGAATGCAGACATGGAGGGACGATGAGTTTTTGCTCGGTTTTGAGTTTTGCCGCGTCCAAACATCAAGAAAAGGTTTTCAAGAACATTTTTAAAGGAATTTTTGGACATCAGGAGGCGTGATGTATGAACAGTTCATGGGTGACTAAACTTATCGTGATTCGGCATCTCGGCAAGTTCAGTTATTTATAAGCTTCCTGAATTTTCGAGCAACCAGCCTAGTCTCCATCTCTTATATTTTTCCGCCTACAGTGGTATTAAGAACTCTCTTCCTTATCCTAAACATATGCCACGAGCGCACTATATTAGTATGAGTCTTGGAACAGTCATATGGGAATGTTCATTAAACCAATTTTCTACTTCGCTGTTCGTAAGTTTGTTTGTAAACCGGGAGCCATAACAAATATATATGGGCGAAAATACAGAATACTGGGCCAATTTAGTAAAAGCCAGAGTAAATTTTCCAGTCACTTTGCTTCACATATACTGGGTCTGTCAGTAAAAGCTTTTTTTACAATCAGAAGGCTGGGAGGGTTTTACTGAACCTTCAAAACCTTCACCGGAATATCATTGGAGTGATAATCAATAAATTTCTAACAGCAGTACTGTATTTAGTAGTTTTGTATTAGATAGTGACTTCGGTTTCAAGTATTTCCTTGAAATTGTTTGCACAAAAATTACCCTGTAGTTCTGAATTTTACTTGAAATGATTATAATGGCTTAGTGTGGGGACAAGATGCTTATCCAGTTGCTAATAAGAGTGAATACATCAGAGAGGGGTATGCATTGAGAAAGTCCCTCAAAGGACTGAAGTACAAGAAACAGAAAAAAAGAAAATTGAATGTTTTGCAAAGTTTATAAAGAGAATCAGAAGGAGCTTGAAAAATGTACAACTTCTTACAACTTCAGTTGATTGTGTAAGTTATGAATTTGATTTACAACAAAAACAAACAAGCTAAAATTGATTTTTTATCAACCATCAAAAGAACTTATTGTGCCTTAAGCCCAATCCTCTCAGCAGTTCTTTCTGATACTACCCTTGGCTTATTTGGCCTAGATGGGTGTGTGCTGCTGATTTAGGGTGGTGACCATTTCACCCTTTAGAGTTTTTGAACAGGGTGTCTGTTTGGGCCGTGAAGGTTGATGAAGAGCAGTCTATGGTTACATTTTTGGTACCACCATTTTTTTCCCTAAGTTTTTTCCATGTTTCTAAGTTTAAAAGCTAACTTAAATCTGTATGCCAAATGAAATGAATCAGAATTATAAAATAAGGGCTCTTGGCTTAAAAAGGGTAGGGAAATAAACAATGTGTCCCACCATGCCACCCATACTCTCTTTCAGTGCAAGCCCAGGGAGGTGATCTCACATTTTAATACCATTTTTACCACTTGTTGCAACAGCAAAGTCAGTGAATGTTTATGGTCTCTGCAAAAGGTTTTTGCCTACCTCAACACAAGTTTCCAACTGTTATTCAGTCGACTACAGATAAATATATTATCTTAATAATATGATTTTACATTTTTTTCCAAGGCATCCTATGGTGTTTTTCATATCCAGTTGAGAGGATTTGAGAGGATTTGATCTCATTAACTACATTTATATACAGACACAAACTAACCTGGCAGGATGATGTCCAAGGGTGTAAAAAATTACATGCAACTGTATGGCAAAAACTGATCACAGTGGCCAAAGGAAAGGCAAAAACAGAAATGTCACCATTTTCCTGACTTTATAAATGCCCTTTGAAGCATATTTAGCCAGATGTGGTTCTTGTCAAAACATGCAACGTTGAACATTTATTTTCTGAACCTAGCTAATCCCATCTTTTGTAAACCATAATCTTGTTCCAAGGGGTAGTGTAGTTTTTGGAATTTATAATTTTTTCCCTCTTTGTTTGCAGCAAAACACACTTGAATGAGAACTCAAACTGAAGGCAGTGTAATAACTGCTGTCATGAAAAGAGAATACCAAACACAAAAAATAATTACCCTTTTATTAATTTATTTGCCTCAGATTCATTTGTTAGAAACTACGGTAAAGTTTAAATTAAATCACACGAAGAACGAAACTTTAACATATCAACATGTGCAAAATCAAGAGAGAATGATCTTTTGGCAAAATTTATTTAGCTGCTGGTACATAAAGAAATACATAAACTACGAGATTTGACCATGCCACTCAATCATCCAACGCAACTCTGCCAGGATAAGTTCACAATCAAGGATATAAAATTAAGAATCTCAATCATCATTTCTTCTCGTCTTAAAAGTGTGGTAAAACCGTAAACAACTCTGACAACTCTTCTATTCGACCACAGCCACTGCACCTTTTTTTAATATCGCAAAGAATAAATTTTGGGCCTTTCGCTTGAAAATAGAAACTCTTCTACATACGTATTGGAGGGCTGGCCCTTCTTTTAGTCTTGTGGGTCTTCTAAATAGAAATACATAGTCAAAAGGTCGGACATCGAGGAACATATCAGCTGAACATGTTCACCAGCCTCGTTCTTCGTTCTTAGCGTAGTAAACCGCATGTAATGACACACGCAAGACCAGAAGAAAGGAAAACGTAAGCCCCACATTACCGCGGAAAAAAAAAATTGGTTACAGCAACGTCGAAAGAAAGCAATGACCAAGAGGATTAACATTATACAATAGATTAAATATTATATAAAAGCCAATTCACTTCACACTGTCGAATCGCCTCGAAGATGAGCTTCTTCTTGTTTTTTACCAGCCCGTTTCGCGCATGCTCGCTACAGTTCTCGAATGATTGACAGATTTCTTAACTGGGGAGATCATGAAAAGCCGAAAAGAGGCAACATCAAAGGCCGTTGCCAGCCCTCCCTGAATAACCCCTTTTTCGGAGTTATTTTAACTCCAGACTGGGAGTAAAAAGAACTCTTTTTCAGGAGTAAAAATGACCCCAAATTTGGAGTAACCCCCAAAAAGGGGTTATCCTGTACCTAAAAGTTTTACTCCATTTTTTGGGTCACAATAACTCCCTAAACATTACGGTGTACCAGTTTTTCATCTCTGTTGTTTATAAGTGTAAATAAATATTTATATGCTTGGGAGACAAATTTGTTTGTCAGGAAGGTGTGACTTGTGAGTAAGGGGCAGTAATAGGGGAGACTAAATTAGACTGCTGTGAAAAAGCTCCTTTAGATGATAACATTAATCCATGCAGTTATATCAGCTATTTCTAACATCTCTTGACACCTAAATCAGAGCTTGATACTTACCTCAGAAGCACCGAAATTTCCACTTTTTTATGACATCTTTTTGTCATAACGTGCTTGATGACTAAAACGTGGACTAGGCTAATTGATGCCGATGAGATTAAGGTCCATGGCCTAAAACTATTGCGAAACATTAAATTTATGTCGGGACTCGATCTGAATTTAGATGAAACTGTGCATAGCTTATGAATATGAATGGTTCGCTGATTCAGTCAGCGACATGAAACTTCAACCCCTGGCATCAAAAAAGGAACGCTACCTTTTTATTTGTAAGAACTTCCGTCCTTGAAGGATTTAGTCTTTACTATAAACTTGCTCTCTGCCCGCAGTTTTCATTACGTTTTGTCTTGACCTTTTTATGTGTGTGGAATTAATACACTTTATTAATAGAAACGTGGACTAGATGACAGGAGACTTATTCCATACTTTCCTTACCGTGATGATGGCGAGGAGATTTTAGGAGTAATCGATGACGTGGTGGAGAAATACGTCTCTTTGTAAGTATTTTCATCAGGCAAAGTTACCGGTCAGGAGCTAGAGTTGATAATATAATATTTTTTTTGTACCTTGGCATATTAACGCGTAAGTTGAATTTTGTTTTTTTAATCATCCATACAAAATATTTCTAAGTTCGTAATAAAATCCTCACTTTTTCATAGACTTTCTTCACAAACATTACAGATCTACAATTATTGAATTCGGCTTCATGTCATCTGAAGAATTATAAGGATCGAGTAGTGTGTCGGCCTCGGCGGATATATGCACCCTCCGCGATCTTCATAATTCTTCATATGATACGAAGCCGAATTCAATAATTGTTTTATTATTCATTCAGAATAATTCCTAGTCTAAAAACAAGCTAAAACATGCCTACCTACATTCATGTTACGTTCATCTCGATAGTGCATGTTTATCGGAAGTTTAGGAGATAAAGGGCTGTTCAGGTTCTTCGATACTATGACATGAAAGAATACGAAACTTTGAATACAATTTTTGTCAAGGATTCATTAGTTTGAGGAAATTGTTGCATTATCAATAATAGCTTCATAATGACATAGCCAAATTTCTTTCAGATATTATAAAGACGATAAAGCTGTCCAGGAAGACAAGGAACTCGAGGCTTTCCTCAATGAATTATCTCTCAACGGAACTGGAGAGAATGGCGGAATTGGAAGAGTAAGTATCAGTATACCAATGATATTTGTACCTTCAGTATAATTACGTCACTAACCGGTAACGTGACTTTTAGAAAATCAGACAACATTAGGCGCAATGAAAATCAAGGGTGCTACCAGTCCATCCAAAATGATAGCAGTCCCTCCAAATTCCTTTGTAGATTTAACAGGAAAGACGTACACGTACTTTTTCAGCGGGTGCATTTCATTGAAGATTTATACAACGCAGTTACTCTGGAAGTGTTAAAACTTGCACTACTTCAAATTTACATTTAATCATAATCGTAGTCCGGCCAGACGAAAAGTTTCGATTGCCACGTTTTTTGGAGACGACCGAGCCTATGAGGAAGATACTAATGGAAGCTAAGCCAAAAGGAATGGTTATATATTTGAGCTTTCCTGGTTAACCCCGTGTTGCTCATCAGGTTTTGTAATTTAGGTGCGTTTTGTCTATAAACTTTAAGGTTTTCGGTGCGGTTGAGTAATAAATAAATAAATAAATAATGAATTTCTTCAAGCCTGGTGACCAAAATGTTTCCGCTAAAACTGATGTCAAGTTGTCCGCTACTTATACATTCTTTATTTATTATAAGCTATTTCAACTTAAATAACCGACAGATACAAAAGTTCCCTCCAAGAATTGACTCCAAAGAAGAACTCTGTGATATTGTTACCCGGGTCATCTCGCACCTGAGCGTGCAGCACACCGCACTCAACTACGCGCTGACAGAATATGCCGTGTACATCCCTAATCTGCCAACGAAACTGTACAATGATGCCAGAGTTAAAGAGGGTGAATTCTCTGTTTACCGACTCCCAAACAGGGTTACATCTGCGGTAGGCACAACGTTCTTTTCTAAGATTATTAAAACTTCAATTTCGTTGTCCTTTTAATTTTGGGTGGATAGTTATGACCAATAGATCACGAAAATATAAATGCTGAGGTTATGGGTCGACCAAAAAATAATAACCGCGGTTAAATAACCTTGTAATATTATTCACGACAAGACATAATGTTGACCTTATAGAAATTATTTTGTACCATCTGTGCTAGTCTGCGAAAAACACCTTTTGATTCTTAGGTAACATTCTTTTTTACCTGTATTTAAAACTATGGAAACTAAATGACTGGGGACCAACTAGAAAACTTGCAAGTTAAATTAGCCTTAAGGCTCTAACAATGCCTTTGAAATTATCTGTCTCTGTTTTTTGGTCCTAAAGAAATATTGCAAAGCGTTCATTTATTAGTAAATGAACCAGAAGAGCAAATATAGTCTATCCATGTCTATTGAAAAGGTTGTCAGCCTTGAGCTTAATGACTGTTTTTCGCAGTTTATAATTCAATGAACTAAATTTAATACTATGTTATCATGACAAGTTTTAGCTGACGCGATTTCATTTGGTTTTTAACTTTTCAGATTTGGGCAGGCTTCAGCGGGTTAACAGCTCTCCGCTTTGATTCACTGTTTGACTACGGCAACAGTCTTGAGGACAGTAAGGCCGCTAACATTATCAACAATCACTACAGCTACTTGATGCGTGTTGTTCAGCCCAAACTGCAAGAAAGGAACAAGAAACGGAAGGACAAGGATGACCTAACATATCCCTACTTCATTCCAAGATGGATTCCGAACGGAGTTCAGACCTAGTTCATTGGGGTTGCTTTTTTTGTGTCATTTTATGGGAAATGTGTGATAACAAAGGCACGCTTAGATATTGGCACGTTTAGGAGTGCTAATACAAAACGTAAACTAATGTGACTGATGTATTTTCTAAAAATCAAGTTTGATTAAGATTAAAACACCAGCACGCACAAGATTTTGTTTCGTTTTTGTTGCGGTTAAAATGTAATTTATCCCTTCACTCAGATACCCTACTTTTTTTGAAAAACATGTCACGTAGAATTGAAATTTGAAAATGTCACCGCTACATTAATAATTTGTTTTGGAAAAGCGCCTGGTAATGGGGGGAAACGCACTAACCAAAGTCTCCAATACTCTGCTATGTTATAAAATAAGTAAACGAGCAAAAAAACATAAAAACCATGAATGAAAAAATAAAAACAAAAGTGTGTTATGAACATTGCTGTGAAACCAGGTTAAAGTTAAAAGGTAGAGCGTCCTTAATTTACGTCGGTAGCTGAATCTAATACTAACAAACCTGAGGTGAGGTAAGTTACTCTCATTTTACCCAGTGTTTACCCTTTTCTCTCCATCAGTGCTGCGCGCGCTCCGCCTGCTCCACCTTACGGGTTTTTTAAGCTACTCAAAGCTACTCAAAAATGAGAGAAGTCCAAGCAATGATTTCAAGTCACCGCTGGGAGTCGAACTGGGGGCCTCTCGCACAGAAGGCCGTAAACTTGACCAACCGTCCTTTGCCTTAGCTTTGTTAGTAGATGTACTTAACTCCTTCACCGACGCAAATCACAGGTTATGCAGAGAAAGCAACCAGTGATTCATTTTTTTTTTTAACTAACAGATACCCGTAGCGAAGGATCGATTTTAGAGGATGGGGATGCGGCGCTACGATATGCAAATGTCCCACTCACTCGTCGCTAATGTGTCGTCATCCGTCTCCGTAATTATAACGAGAACGCCGGATGTCAAAACCAAAACAGGAAAAGAAATAGAATATTTGCTTACAAAATAGGAATTTTATGTCTTTTCCCGACATTTATTTTCAGTTTCAGTTATTCTATTTTAACTACGTGTTACAGCAGGGTAATGAGATAAATTCATTGAATTGTCATTTCCTCTTAGCTAATTAATTTTATTCACACAGCAAACAAATTTTTAAGACGTTGTATGAGAATCATTCTTTGCTCTATAAATTAGCAAAATATGCATCGAGATTACCTTTTTCGTTTTCTTGCGATTAATTATGTACTAACTGCTTCTCAGGCCTCTTAGGCACATTTAAATGCCTTTCTAGGTTTGCGAAACTTTGCCAAGTGAAAGGTTATGTGTTCAATAGGTTGATAAATATTCAAGAAGTTTGTTTAAACTGAGTTTTTTTTAAGGATTGGTTTACTTTGTCGGGCTTTATATGTGTTCTAAACCTATATGTTGCTCAAAAAATTGCTCAGAAAGGCAAAGTTGGTCGAGGCTGCTAAAACTGCAAAAAGTTGCTCCCAACGCCAAAAGTTGCCAAGCACAATCGGGACAGACCTTAAGGGGCGCTACCTCGTCATGTGACACCCAATCAAAACCCCAGAGGAAAAATCTAGTTGTTCAAGGCTGGGTAAGATTGAGTATCCTTATATTTAGCACATATTTGCGAGAAACTTTGTAAGGCCAAGTTTCACGTTTTTTTCTTGATCGACGTTAGCAATTATTGTGGAGAACGAAAAATAAAGCTTTTAATTCCAGTTTGATTAACATTTATATAAAAATTTCCACAAATGTAGGCAACAACCTTTTGGCATTACAGTAAGCAGTTTTCCAGCATTTTACAAGCACAATCGGGGCACTAAATCATTGACTTACTGCTTCGAAAACATAATGTTCAAAATTGACGGATCTTATTAAGGATCGAACGAGGGACGGAATGATTACAGCTTCGACTGTGCGCACATGATTAGATCTTTGAAATAATTGTATAGGCAATTTAGGATATCCTCTCTCGACCATAAGTTTGCCGGAAGCTTAACAAAGTTTGCGAGTACCGAATTGTATTGCCTATTAATCGTTCTGCTTTGCACATAAAAGCATTGGGAAGTTGAACAGTTTTTTTTCAAAATATTTACTTCCCCTTCTAGAAGGAAAGTATACAAAGAATAACTCGATTTATAACTTCCTCTTCGGAAAAAAAAGAAAATGTAGACATCCTGACGTAAAACCCCTTGTTTGTCTGCGATATGTTTTATCGGCTTGAGCAAACGCTTGATTCACACCAAGAAATCATTCAAGAAATTCAATATTTTCGCTCAGTTTTCACAGGAAACTGACGAAAAAAATTGAGTGTTAACTTGAGTCACTGGTTTTACCATCTGCTCATACGTAGAGCGATACTTTTAAAGCAAATTCAAATGGCATCTCCAAGCTGATTTACCACGCATCCAGGCAACCACGCCTTTGCCGTTAAAACACTTAAACAGTATGGTAATCTCACCGCTCCAGTAAAATTTTCGACCGCACTGGTTTAAAATTTGACCTCGATTCTGACGTTTAAATTTTCTTCAACGGCTAGACGTCTAAATTTTTGCACGGTTAAGTTGGCTCCGCGTGAACGGAAAACGTACGAATTTCAACCGGTTGAAAATTCGTCCGGTGCCACAGACTTTCCTTCGGTTGGAGTCGGGCACGCTCGAAGCTGCAATTACACTTCCAGGCAAAGGATGACCGATTTATTTGAAGAAGAAAATTCTTCGTCTTAGGTATCGCTGCTGTAAAGGGAAGACAACAATTGACGAAAGGAAGTTTCATAAAATTAAGGAGGCCCACTCGAAAATATGAATAAGTAAACCCACTAGTGTTCGAGGTAAGGTTGATGGGATGAACTTGGGCGCAATGGTTTCTGACCAAGAAATAATCATAATAATAATAATTTACCAATTTATATAGCGCGTATTTACATATTCTGATCAATTAGCGCTTTACAATCATATATTTAAGAGAAGACGAAAATACATTACCGTGAGAATAAAATAAACTAAGTTACAAACTATAAAAATACTTCTTAAAAAGATAGGTTTTAAGTCGAGATTTAAAACTGTTAAGTGATGTTGCTTGACGAAGCTCCACTGGTAGGCCATTCCAGAGTTTCGGAGCAGCTGCTGAAAATGATCTTGATCCCAATGTTGTAAGCATCTCTCCCTTGGGAATAAGTCTCGCTGCTGCGTTTTGCAAACGTTGTAATTTAGCGATCTGCGCCTTTGATAACCCAAACAATAAACCATTACAATAGTCAAGACGGCTGGTTATAAAAGCATGAACCAAAGTAATTAAAAAATCTCTAGACAGGTATTTCTTAATACGTCTCAAGTTATGTAAATGATAAAATGCCGCATTACAAGCCTTGTTTATATGATCAGTCATGCTTCAGTTGCTGTCAAACCATGATCCAAGGTTTTTAACACAAGGGCTTGGACTGATACGATTATTGCCCACAGTAATGGAACACGAATCTAGTTTATCAAGGTGTTGTCGTGTGCCGACCAACAAAAACTCGGTTTTATCATCACTGATCATCAACCGATCTTGAATCATTTATTTCCTCACCGCGTCAATGCACTTTTCCATAGCTTGTATAGCATCAGCTTGAGCAGTGTTGCCGAGTGGTTTAAGGTGATTCCTTAGTAAAAGAACCTAACATAGATTGTAGATGAAACTTGGTACACTGATGTAACAAGTCAAGAAGATGATAAAAAAGTAATAAAAAGTGGGGGTCACCGTGCTCGTTTTGACGTCACAATGCTGACAAATACGGCTATTTTGGACCCTTTGACAAAAACAGCGCGCAGCCCAAAACTAGACAAAAAGGAGAAATTTTTTTTCGATGATGCATGTGGTATCCTACAGAATTTGACTTTATTGTATTGTTTATCCACTTATATACCAGAAAAATGCCTTTTAATGCTCCTGTTTTTACTTTACGCTCCAAAGTAGAATTGAATTGGACACGCGCTATTCGACCCGTGATAGCTCAATCCGTAGAATTTAGTAAAACTGCCAAAAAACTGAACATAGATTTGTGCCAATTTTTTTCTCATCGAAAGGAAGCACTGTCCTTATTAAAATCATGAAATAAAAAATCATGAAAAAAAATCATGAAATAAAAAATGGGGTCGTTTTTGCGGTAGAGCTGCAGAAAATGCGCACCAAATGGATTTTCTCCTATTTTTGAGAGAGGACTGGGGCGAGTTTCAAAATAGAATGTCTGTGAAAGGGGGAACAAAGTATTAAAAAATCCGTTTTTACAGAATTTACATCGAGATATCACAATTAGAACACAATGTGATAAAGAAAGCGTTTAAATGAAAATCAAAGTGAGTAGGCACAAGTTAAACATCCACTATCGAGGTTCTCCGTGAGGAAGTCGAACTTAGCAACACGCGTACTGCTTACGTTATGCACATTCCCAACACATTGAGTCTCTCTTCGGCAAGAAACAACCGCAAGCAAAAATTCCAATAGCGTTTCTCTTCAGTCAGCTTCATTTTAATACTGTTACTTTACATACTCTTTTTTACTGCGGCCATCTTGTTATGCGCAGTAAGAGACGCGTAGTGCAAAACCAGGGAATCAGCTTAAAACTCCGATACAACTGCGTATTATCTGCGAAACAGTGAGCTTCGGGAAGATAATATTCCACGATCTTAAACAGCTTGGACGCATATATTATGAATAGCAAAGGCCCTAAACATGAGCCTTGGGGTAACCCGCAGTTCAAGTCAAAAGGACGAGAAAGAACTCCATGTACAGAAACGCGCTGACTTCTATCAGACAAGTACGATCTAAACCAATTCAGAGCAGTCCCACGTATGCCAACCTCATCCGAGGTCCTCTTAAAAAACGTTAATTAACTTATCTGTAATGAATGACTATTTACTGAGTTGCTTTTAATTCGTATTCATGAAAAATAAATTAGAATGTCTGGGAATTTATTTATTTGTTTAAAGACCCGAAGTTGTTGGTCCGGCCGGGGTGTGAACAAGCGGCCTTCCGCTCGGCAGACCGGCGCTTATCCAATTGAGCTTACCCAATTGAGCTTACCACTAACCAGGCGGCGTTGGATTCGTTCTAAAAGCTAATCAACGTTGCCCACAAAATTTGGCCCAGCGGCTAGCTTTTCAGATTACGTAATAGAATATGTAAGAGAACTGCTAAAGATGGGGCTCAAGTTACCGAGTACACTTTCATGATGACCCACCGAATATCTGAAAAAATCGAAAAATCCCTGAGTAATAATGATGATAATAGAAGAAGAAGAGCAAAAAGTTAGCTAAACGGTTCATAAGTCAGTACCCAAGTAAAACATTATTAGAGATCGAAGCCAAACAACTCTGCGGCAACGGAACAGCAACGTGAAGAAGGGGCATTAATTATTACACAAAAATAATTGTGTAATATTATTGTGTAAAAATTATCATCATTACACAATGAATTTCCCACTCCCTTTTTGAACCTTAACGTGATCCTCAACAAATAAACCCCAGGAAAGTCTTCCTAGAATTCAGTAAAAACGCGCTGCAAAGACGCTTCAAAAAGCGTAAATTTGTTAATAATTAGTGACATTGTTATTTCCATCACCCTTCGTGATTTTTTGAGTTTTTTTAAACTCCGTTTTTATTTCATTATGTTTTTAGAATCGCGCTTTGTTTAATGTACGTTATGACATGAAATTTTGGCGACACTTAAATTTGATTAACGCATTAAGCGATTTTTTTAAAAAATCGCTAAATAAAAATGCACCAAAATATATTAAACGTCGCTAAATTTAAATCATCGCAAAATTAAAGTGAGTACAAAATGAAATTCCGCCATCTGGTCAGTTTCATACCCATATGCTATTTGACGGTCGATTATGACGTGGTATTCGTAAAGACAGCATTGATTGTGTGACAATGTACCTTAGATATGAGTGAGGATAGCATTAAGGTATAATGACATTACAGTTGCAGTTTCGTTTGTTTCGTTCAAAATTAAGTTTCAAAACGTTGTATGATTTGATTTAAATGAAGCTGTTGACGTTTATGACTTCATCACATAACTGTTATATTGTCGTTGTAAAGTTTTGAATACCTTAATTCGCCAAAATTTCAGTTCGTGAAATCGTGAAAATTAGTGATTTATGCTCCAAAATTTACGAAAAATCGCTAAATTTAAGTGTCGTCAAATTTTCACGTAATAAGATAACTCTAAATTTAATTTAAAGCTTGAAATTATAAAAAAAAAAAACGTACAGTCAAATTTTACCTTGATAGAAAAATTAAATTTGAATTATAAAAGAATTATCCTTAGCAAAAAGATCTTTCGGGATTTTAGTTATGGCTATTAAAAATGCTCGACAGAGAGGATAAAACCTTTAATTATTTTGAGAATTATTCAGCTATTGTAAGTATCTAAATAGAACGCTCGAAAGTTTTAAAAGACCATCCTCTACAATGGTGATAATAACTTAGCTTGGTAAATACGCTTGGCTTGTTAAAACCAACAAAAATAAACTATGGAAATGAATTTCGACAGTAATGCTAGAAAGTGTGCTCACGTCCTAAAAACAATGGATAAGTTGACTAAAATTCATCATCTTTGGTGGAATAATATACTGTAATTTCTATAAGAGCTGGCATTTTAAAACTGCGCTTCAGATAATTCATGAATTGTGAATCAGCCTTGACGCGAGCCTCATCCTTGATTTCGGGAGTACAGGCTTTTCCATAATGTATTCCTTCTATGACTGTGGCGCTGTTTTAGCTAAGGGTCACTTGGGTCTAAGTGATCACGTCAGATTAAAACACAGAGGCAATATCTTCATGTTCGCGCTCTAGCTATGATGGCACTGAAATGCGCCCCTGCAGGAACGCCAAAACAAAAAATAAAAAAGTAAAAAAACAAAAATAACAAAAACATAAACGCAATTGAGGTAAGAAAAAAGGAGACTTAGTCGGCAATGT
The DNA here is from genome assembly GCA_942486035.1 of Porites lobata. Classification (NCBI taxonomy): domain Eukaryota; kingdom Metazoa; phylum Cnidaria; class Anthozoa; order Scleractinia; family Poritidae; genus Porites; species Porites lobata. The sequence continues at coordinate 1,047,156 of CALNXK010000005.1, forward strand.
TTATCACGGTAAATAACTTTGACGGCTCTGTGGTTTAATTACCTCTTTGTGACGGTTCCATGCGTTTCACAACATAAAACATGATTTCCAGAAAATATAACTTTGATACATGTAGGTGACCGCCTCAATCTGCGAACAACAATATAAGCCGTGTTGACGTTTTGGTTGAGTAATGTGTAGTGTTTTACTTGACCATAATAAATCTTGAAAAACAATGTTACGGGAATTAAAAGCAAAATCGTTTCATTGCCTTCGAAAGGAAAACAAAAGATTGTTACCTCCAGAATGATTGTAGGCAACTGTTATGGCTAGATAGACAAGTGTTATCAAAATTAAGTTGGCTTTAATTAGTAATGCGCTATACAAAGAAGAAGTAAAACAATATTTTTATAATTCAGTTGCAAAAGGAAAGACAAGCCGCGCCTATTTCTCGCTTTTACCAATAACAAGTAACTAAGAGTATGGACGAATTTTCATGCTTGTTTGTCTTGTGAAATAGCTATTTTATTTTCTTCATGGAGGAAACTAAATTCTTTTTTCCATTTGTAGTTAAGGCAACGTCTTTAAAAAAACCTTGAACCACCATGAAACACTTAGCACGGAGTAACATCGACTATACAAATATTGTTGTGAAGTTTACACATTAAAATAATAAATATTCGACTTTGCCGTAAAAATGACAGCTTGTTCTTCTCATGCCTTACATGTAAAACCGGAGAATGTAGATTGTTCAGCTGTCTTTACTTAGGTATTTTAATTTCCATTCCTGTAGCTGTGTTTACGTCTAACTGTTCTTCGCAGGTCATGCAGATTGAAAGTAAAATCCCGTCAAGCACGCTTCTTCACGTTGCTTTTCTTCAAAATAATTCTAAGCCGTAATCTCTGTTTTTTAGTATGTGGCTGTTCAAATTTTACCTAGTTAATCTCACCTCAGTGTGTGCTTAGAAAGCACGCATAAATATCTTATGCGTATAAGGTATCACAACTTGTGGCAAAAAAACTGATTTTTTTCTTGAATCGATAGTAGTCTGGCCTCCATTGTGAATGATGTAGGCAGAGAGCCTGTTCACCATATAATTCTAGAGTTTAAAATTTCCAGATATATAAGTTGCAACCACCCCCTTGTTGTTTAAATCCCCTTCTCCCCACGTTTGGATGAAGTTCATAGGCCAATCAATTAATGTTTTCAAAGGCCGCTCAAGTTAATGTTGTGTTAAGCAAACGTTCATATATTGGAGTACCTTTCAAAAGTCAACTGATATTAATAATGCAATGTTTTTTGTCTACACTCTTGTTTTGTTGTTGTTGTTGTTGTTGTAGAATTCTTCATATTCATTTTTCTGAAACAAATTAAGCAAAACTGATCTCATGAGTGAATTTCAACCATTGGATTTCTCGAAAGTATAATTACGATTAAAATTGGAATGGGGCAAACATTTTTGGGATAGAGAAAAGCTGTCCTAAGCCCTCTACTCTCTGTTGAAAGCCACTCTAGTCAGTTGACGCCTTAGAGAGTATTGCACTAGGCCACCAAGAGTTTAATCAACCTGAAACAAGATTGCAGCTCCAAAGGTCAAATAAACCAAAAAAATGAAATCTTTTCCTTGTCGCTTTACCTTCACCAAACACTAAAAAGAAACATCCTAAATGAGATTTGGGTGAAGATTTTTCTGCCCAATCCTTTATAGAAAGATAAATATCAAAATCCGAGCATTTCCAAAGACTTCACGAAAACGCTTCTGAAATTGCAGCGCGATGGACTGGAGACTACGTGACGTCAATGTTGGTCTTCAGGGCGGAAAAACGTTCTGCGCAAGCTTCGATTTCTACCCATCCCTTATTGCAGGCTCAATGCAGGCTTTTCTGTTTGTTGACTGCGTTTTTTTGTGTCGTTCTGTGAGAGTTCTGACTGAGACTGAACGAAATATACGAGGTGCGACCGGGTCAACACTTATTTCCATCCGCAAACCTGACGTTGACAGATTAATGATTCGTACACAAAGTAAGGGTTAGGGTTAGGGTTAGGTTAGGGTTAGGGTTGTTGCTATATCGATTCAAATCAAACCATTCATTGTCAGCAAATCCTCGGTGGTGTAGGGGTTAAAGTGGTGCACTGCAGAGCCGATGCTCCGAGATCGAATCCTACTCGTGCAATACTGAAGAGACTTAGACTTTTATGAACAGAAATTTCCAGAGACAGAGAAATTTCATGTAAGAAAAGTGAAATGCCTTGTGAGAGCCACTGACAGGAAAATGTCAGTTTGGCGGATGGAAACAAGTGACAACCGTGCAAACGCTTTCTCCTGGTAAAGCCTTTTTATTTGTTTTTGTTTGTGTTGTTGTTATTGTTTTTTAGTCACTTGAAAATTACTTTGGATTCAGAGCAACCAATGTCAGAGTAAAAGCTGATCATTCCGTCAGTCTGAAATGGAATAAAACGTTTTGAACATTTCCAAAGAGGTTTGTATTTTTCTGATAAGTGTGCATTCGATTTGTGAGTTGATTTTGTGTCCAGTGCTTCGCCTTCTTTCGCCCGGCTGAATTAAAACCCGCTTGTATTCTGTTATTAGTAGTTACGGTTGCGTTTTTACATGCCCAGATTTATTTACTTTTGCAAAACCAGCTTTATCCTGGTCTTCAGTCAAAGAACCGTAATGCTTACGCATGCGAGTGAACAAACTGGTACGCTTAAAACTTTCTCGGAACTATAGAGGGCCAGAAGCTTACTCGAGAAGAAAAGACTACTTAGATCATTTTCCTGTTGCTCAAGTAATAATAGCTAGAGTTTTTTTCCTTTTTTCATTTTTAATTACATAGTTTTGTTTTCTTTCTGTGCGCAAATTTTTGTCCTTTTCACCCGCTGCGAAGTAGCTGAGAACGACAACTGCACCCAGTGACTTCAAATAATTGATTCAGAATCTTAGCCCATAAACAATTGCTGGAGCTGGATTTGCTTGAAGTGAGTAAAACTAACCCTTATGTGCAGTTTTCAATAACTTGGACAAAAGGAGATGAGTCGTCGAACCTCCGATGAGCTAAAGTAGTCCAGAAGTCAAAAAATGACAAAACAAAGCTAACAGACCTATAATTGAACGTCTCCTTGTCTTTTCTGGCCTATTAAATTGGCATTTTGTGGAGTTCTCCAATCGTAGGTACAAACCACTAAAGAAGAATTCTTGTTATGTTTTAACTTCTGGACTATTTTAGTTAAGGGAGATTCGACGACTCGTCCCATTTTGTCCATGTTATTGACATGCCCTTCGTCTGGGCCGTCTGTGGTTCAAATCGTTTATCGGCCTTCAGCTCGTGGTTATTCGGCTGATATATCCCGCTGACGGTATTGTATTGTGTTGGGATGGAAATAAGCTTAAATTACCTATTTATTAAGAAAAAGTGACATCATAATACATGTATGCAAAGCTGGGCTTCAGAGACACTCCTGTCGGTCGAAGTCTCAAGCAAAAACGTTAAGCCACTCTCAGTACCAGCAGAAACTCATAAGGGGTTGAAACGTGTAACTCGCATATGTTTGCTTTTTCCGATGCTCGTGATTATTCATTTTCGAAAGTATCATATTTGGCACGAGCAGAAGAGATAACTGACCAATCAAACTTCGTAAACAACGTGACTTAATTTTACTTTACGTTCCCGCGCCCGCTTGAAAAAATGGCCGACTAACGGGGGGAAAACTCCCGAAAGCCGAGAAAGCTTTTAAAGGTTGAAACCAGGAATCTCAGAGAAATACTGAGCGGGATGTTATTGCCTTGTCATCCGGGCCAAATGTAACATTGTGAAACCCATTGACGCCCTCACAACGGGCGTCGATAAAATCCGGAACATGGAACATTCCGGAACATTGCGGAACGTTCCGGAACATGCCGGAACATCCCGGAACATGAAAAAATTAAAGTAATTTTCATGAAAAAAAATATTAATTAAATAAAATGATAATAATAATATAGTTTTTGTAAAAATTAATAATAACAAAATAAAATAAAATAAAAAAATATTTTAAAAAAACCCGAAAAATAAGGAAATGATTAAGAAAAAGAAACTCATCTCCGAGTATGAGAAAACAATATTTTGTCGCAAATAATTTGTTGGGCGAGTGAGGGTCCATGCAAATGACAGTAATGAGTGAAGGCTTGCTTCTAAATTCAAAATATATTAAAATGGGTCGCGAGGAGGGAGTTTTCACGCTTTCCTCACACAGCCACCTCTTGTAAATGTTTGCCATGCGGTTTAACGGTTATCCATTTACGGCTTTGCGACCGTAAGAAGAGCTTAGGGGCTCGTCGGCTTGGACTTGGATAATTAAATTAAAGATTCACATTCGCCGTGAATAGTTTCAGTGGCAGTGGTAGCGCAGCGGTAGTTTCTAACTGTTATCAGTTAGCCTGAATAGCCGTCTCCCTGCAAACTCCTCTTGCGACTCGAGGAGACGTCTGAAATATCAGGCTGACTGTAAACCGTATAGAAACTACTACGAATGTGAGTATTGTCCACTAAAACTCAAAGACAGGAGCCCCTATACTCTTCTTAAGTTCACAGAGCCGCCTAGTCTGTCAACCTCAAGTGAAGCAAAGCACCTCAAGTAAGCAAATGTCGCTTACTATAAGGAGACTATATGTTGGCTTGAAATGAGCTACTTACCGACTTGGCTTGACATGAAATACTGCACCGACATTTCAGACCACGCAGAGCCGTAAATGGATAACTGACAAATGATTAACTCATGGCAATCAATTACAAGAGGTAGCTGTGTGAGGAAAGCTTAAAAAAAACCCCTCCTCGCAACCCATTTTAATATATTTTGAATTTAGAAGCAAGCCTTCACTCATTACTGCCATTTGCATGAACCCTCACTCGCCCAACAAATTTTAATTTGTTGCGACAAAATATTGTTTTCTCATACTCAAAGAGGATACCAATTTCTTTTTCTTCATTATTTCATTATTTTTCGTTTTTTTTTTTTTTGTTATTTTACGTTATTATTAATTTCTACAAAAATAATTTATTATTATTATTTTTTTAATTATATTTTTTTTCATGAAAATTATGTTTATTTTTTCATGTTCCGGGATGTTCTGGAATGTTCCGGAATGTTCCGGCATGTTCCGGAATGTTCCGTGTTCTGGGTTTTATCGACGGCCCCTCACAACTTCTTGATTTTTTCACCTCAAATAACGATGCCTCGTTGACCCTCTGAACAGTAAACTAAAAACTGCAAATAGGCTTTTAAAATTCTTATATTACTAGTCTAGAATAAACTGTAAAAAATATTTTCGAGTAAAATTCATTAGCTTCGTATCGAAAAGTGTCCAAGCCCTGAACCTGACATCTTCGCATAAAGTGGTGCGTGTAACGAATGTGAGAAGCATTTAAGCTTAAATTCAGCTTGGATGTTGTAGTCACGATCGTGTGTTGAGCTAATTTTATCAATGAACAAATTCAAAACAATAGACAGAGAAGCCGTTTCTTGAAATTTTTTATTCAAAATCCAAAAGGTTAATCCTTTACAGCAATTCGGAAAACACTATTTGGATCATGGATGCGTTCACGCAAGTGTACGGAGCCCTATGAAAGTGAAATCGACTGAGCACATGGCAAAATTCTACACAAAATCCATCTCAAATCAGGGCACATTTTGTAATTTTTCTTGAGCGCCGAAGAGAAAAATTTATAAAACGTCTACGAAACATTTAAAAATACATAAACTCCGTTTCAAAAACGTAATTGTCTTGGCAATAGAGTGCAAAATGTATCTGAAAATTCAGCAAAAACTTCGCTGCCTTTGTTGGATTTAACAGACCATGCGCTCCGACGTGAAGAAAACAAGGTTGAATTCCTCGAAGGACGATTTCTTGATGAAGAGCTTCCCTTCCTCCACAAAAAGAAAGCTGAGCATTCTTTTGAACTTTCTCTTTCCACTTTTTGTCTTTTGACGGTGTATTTTTAACCTTGAAATGCAGAACTCTTGTCTTAAAACCTCAGCATGGTGATAGCGCTGCAGCCATTGTGTTGAAAATGGATATCCGTCACTAAGGCTTCCAAATATGGTAAAAGTGAATATTCACGATCATTGAGCGCGAGTTACACGTTTCAACCCCTTATGAGTTTCTGGTACCAGTTAATCAGCAAGTCCTATAGCTTGGATTATGAGTTTGAATTTACAGCTTTTTCTGTTGTTGTTGATAACAACCCTGAGGTATGGCTTCCTTGGTTTTACCCTAAGTATGTTCCTAGATATTCTCATTATAATTTTTGTTTACAGTAGCCTGCATAACAGGCACTTTATGAGCCAAGCAAGGCGAACGCAGCATTTTGAGCGAAGTGCGAAACGAGCGCGAAGCGTAAGACGAGGGGAGGAGAAACATGAAGCGCCTGTTACCAGTCCATTTTTCTCGCTCTTCCGCCCACCTACGCCCACAAGTATTGACTAATGGCGGTGATGTTAAAAAAACCAACGAAAACACGATCTGTTACTCGAAAATTGTCACCTTTCTGGCTACCACAAACACCGACAACAGCAACAACAACGAGCTTTATGCATGACCATACAAATACATATAGTATTGCAAAAGCTGTGTTTAGGAATTAAAATTACAACACAGGGCAATTACGTTACTTTGATAATAATTTGTCACGAACATCAAAGACATCAAAACAAGCAGGAATATATTTTATGAATTGTATATTGATAAACTAATTAGAAGAGTTCACCAGTTCATTGATCAAACCGTTTATAGGTAACTGGGTAATATTTGGAATCAGTGTAAGAGAGTCTTAACTTTATAGTAAATAAAATTTATTCCTAATCATAGAGTATGTAGGACATTGAAAAAGAAAGTGAACTTTGTCTTCTATTACATTGCATCCACAAAAAGGGCAATGCCTATTATCCTTCGTAGTTTGATTGTATTGTGCCTATTTCTATCATTAGTTTGTGATTGCTTTATTTGTAGTTTTACTAATTAAAAGCCCCTCTCCCAGCTGTTCCTCTTGTTAAGTCTAAGTAACTAGAGGAGGTATGATCGGTTCTTAAAGATCTATAAAATTCAAGTTTTTGAGAATGTTGAAGGGTGTTTTTTGCCAATATGAGATATAGTCCTGTTTCATTGAACTTGTATAGCTTTTTACCATAGCTATATCAATAAATCAGGGTTAAAGTCAAGAAGCGCTAGCTTAAAGTATTCTGACATATTCATTAAATGAGAGTGGAAGCTATTTTTGCCATTACAGTGTAAGTCGAATGACATTTAAAAAGCTTGTTTGAGGAGAGATTCCTCATCTTTAGACTTTATATACAAAATGTATTTGAGAATTTTTTGATTGATTGTGATATTTAGAGGAAAACGACCAAGCTCTGATCTACAAGCTATATTAGAAGCTTTGTTGTTTACCTCCAAATATCGTTTACAAAATTGAAGGTGTGCCTTCTCGAATTGTGAGCCGTCCCAGGTCTTAAAGTCTGGTTTGGCATACACACCCCAAATTTCACTGTTATATGCTAGAATAGGGGAGATCATAGTATCAAATATTTTACAGGCGAGAGCTGCTTTCAGTTTGCTAAGATTCCTGTGTCGTCTCAAGCTGAAGAGGGCATGAAGAGCTTCTCCTTGAGATGTTCAAGTGACACTGAAAAATTTCCCGATGAGGACATTCGAGTTCCTAAGTAAGTGTACTCTTGAACAACATCTGCAATTATTTGACTATCTATGAGAAAGTGAAAATCAGCATTTTTTCTCGCACGTTTCTGAAAAACCGTAATTTTTGTTTTCTTGGGATTGATTTTCATCATCCATGAGGAACAGAAGGAAGATAGTTTATTGAAGTAATTTTGTAGTCCTGTTTTGGATCGTGATAAAATGATTAACTCGTCTGCATATGATAGAGAATTTAGTTTTGCACCGTTTGGCAAAACAAAAGGATCAGATAGTGTATTTTCAAATGCACAGGAATAACAACTACTAGGGCAACAAATCACCTTCAGTGATAGACTCAGTGCGGCAAAAGTGAGATTTGCTCAGTCAGTCTAGTTTATGTCCAGTTTGTCAACAGCGGCGAGGAAGAAAAGAGGGAAAACCTGTTGCTCTGTGGTTTGATTAACTCTTATGGTACTTTAAAACGGCATTTGAACCATTTCGTGAGTGTGAAGGTTCCATGCGTTTCACAACATACAACATGATATCCAGAAAATATAACTTTGATCAAGAGAGGATAAAGGGGACAGAGGAGGCATCCCCCATACACACCCTATTCCATAGGTAATTCGTTTCGAGTTATTCTTAAGACCACAGATCCCAAGGGGGATTAGACAACAGCCAATCACATAGCGCGAATGTGTTCCGCGTGGATGACCCACGCTCAGAGCCACGCGTCCTTCACGAATTGACTCAGAACAAAATGGCGGAAGACGCTGAGAGCAATATTGCTATTCGTTTTGTCTATGAAAACGACTACAGAGAGATTTCTGCTAAAACTGTGTCAGCGAAACGGAAATTAAAAAGAATCGCCGTTCCTGACTTGTTTCTAAGCCTTGTTACGACGTTCATTCGAGCGAAGCTGAGAGTTAAGTTCTAGCGAAGAAGATGAAAAAGTCAGTGCAAACGAGGAGGAAGCTGTAACAGAAACGGAGATTGCAAATGAAATACAAGAAAACATGGAAAGCTCCTATTCCGATGAGAGTTCAGCAGATGAAGCGAAGAGGAGGAAAAGTGCAGGGAAGCCTAAACCTGCGCCTTCGAGTTCGACCGTCACCAAATCAAGCAAAAAGGCGCCGAAGAAATCAAATAAACGGAACAAGAGTCTTTGAGAAGAAGAGATGGAGCGATTCCCTTTTCCCAGGTGAGCGCCGACTCATTTCACTTCAATATTCAGGAATGCTCTCGATTTCTTTACGCTTTCATTGCCTTTCGCCCGACATGTTTTGCACGGAGTAACATCGACTATAAAAATATTGTTGTCAAGTTTATTTTAATAAAATAATAAATATTCGACTTTGTTGTAAAAATGGCAGCTTGTTCTTCTCATGCCTTACATGTAAAACAGGAGAATGTAGATTGTTCAGCTGTTTTTGCTTAGGTGTTTTAATTTCCATTTCCGTAGCTGTGTCTACGTCTAACTATTCTTCGCAGGTCTTGAAGATTGAAAGTAAAATCCCGTCGAACACGCGCTTCTTCACGTTGCTTTTCTTCAAAGTAATTCTAAGCCGTAATCTCTGTTTTTTAGTATGTGGCTGTTAAAATTTTACCTAGTTAATCTCACTTCAGTTTGTGCTTAGAAAGCACGCATAAATATCTCATGCGTATTAAGGTATCACTAACTTGTGGCAAAAAATCTGAATTTTTCTTAAAATCGATAGTAGTCTGGCCGCCATTGACTGAATGATGTGATGGGCAGAGAGCCTTTTTCACCATTTAATTCTAGAGTTTAAAATTTCCAGATATATAACAGGCAAAAAATGAACATGAAATAATATAAAATAAAAGAATGAACCCAGCGAATTTGCAACCACCCCCTTGTTGTTTAACTCGCCTAGTGCTCCCCACTCTTGATGAAGTTCATAGGCCAATCAATTAATGGGTTGTTTTCAAACGCCGCTCAAGTTAATGTTGTGTTATGCAAACTTGCATGTATTGGAGTACCTTTAAAATTTTTTTTATTCAATTACCTTTAAAATTTATTATCAAAGGGCACAAACATTTAGCTAAGTGCGAGTGCGTGCATGATGATTCGAAATAATCATGAGATGTCCTTCCAGAGACATAAGCTAAATCATCATTGATATCAGTAATGGCCGTTTGGATGTCCACAGCTGCAGAAATGCATCCAGTTAAGTCTTACATCCTTTAAATATGAACGGAAAAGCGCCTCAACGGCAGGAGTAAATATTTCCAAGACATTTCAGTTCATTTAAAAGATATTCCATAGAGGTTTTCTCTAATCCGCTTTTTCTACGCCACCATTTAGTAAGATTTAATTTGCAGTTCTCGGTCAGATGAATTCGGAATAACTGCTGATGTAGGCACAGGTAACCCAGGCTCTGTGATAGTACCACAGTACGGTTCCAGTAAAATTACAGTGTTTGTATGGGGTAAAAATATCATCCTAAAATTTCTAGGAAATACTAAATACAGATCAATAAAACTTACTCTGCAGTTAATTGTTGTTGTCCTTATTGCTCCAACGAAGTTTCGTGATAATTTGTAAGTTTTATTGATCTTTATTTAGTATTTCCTAGAAATTTTAGGATGATATTTTTACCCCATACAAACACTGTAATTTTACTGGAACCGTACTGTGGTACTATCACAGAGCCTGGGTTACCTGTGATGTAGGCGTCTTTCAATATCAGATGTAATTATTCCGGCATACAAATAGGTTCTTAAAACTGTTGATGCGTGGCTTAAAATCAGCGCTGTCCTAAGTCTTGTACTCTTTCTTGAAAGCAACACGAGTCAGTTGACGCCTTAGAGAGTACTCCATTAGGCCAGCAAGAGTTTAAGATGGAATCCACTAGGGCCGGAATTGAGTAATATTAATTTTTAGTGGACAAAAACGTTGAACCAGAATAATCAAATTTACAGCATATTGCCTGCAAATTTACATTTTTGAAGGGCAAAAGATGTAATCAGTCATCTGTAATAACACCAAAGAAAATTTCTTATGGGAGCTAGAGAAAATGAATGTCAAATTTCACAAAATTAGATCTGTCAAATAAATTTTAAGAAATTTACCTATGTTCTCACAATTCTTGTGAAATTTGACATTCATTTTCTCGGACTCCCATGAAGAATTTTCTCTGGTGTTATCGCAGACGTTACATCTTTAGCCCTTCAAAAATGTAAAAAAGAATGCAATATTCTTTAAATTATTTTGGTACAAGGTTTTTGTCCATCGAGAATAAAATTACTCACTTTCCTAGTGGATTCCGTCTTAATAAAACTGAAACAAGATTTCAGCTTCAAAGGTCTTGAACCAAAAAATTGAAATATTTTGTTTGTCGCTTTACCTTCACCAAACACTAAAAAGAACCATCCTAAATGAGATTTGGGTAAAGATTTTTCTTCCCAAACCTTTATAGAAAGATAAAAGATCAAGATCCGAGCATTTCCAAAGAATTCACGAAAACGTTGCCGCGCAAATGGACTGGAGACTACGTGACGTCAATGTTGGTCTTCGGGGCGGAAAAACGTTCTGCGCAATCGTCTGCGCAATCGTCTGCGCATCCTTTATTGCAGGCTCAAGGCGGGCTTTTCTGTTTGTCGATTGCGTTTTTTTTTTTTGTGTCGTTCTGTGAGAGTTCTGACTGAGACTGAATGAAATACACGAGGTGCGAACGTTTTCTCCTTTTAAAGCCTTTTTATTCGAGGATTCGAGGACTCGTCCAACTTTGTCCTTATTGTTATTGACACACCCTTCGTCTGGGCCGCCTGTGGTCCAAGTCGTTTCTCGGCCTTCAGCTCGTAGTTATTCTGCTGATGTATCCCGCTGGCGGAGAATCTTACCAAACGTTCGCAGTGGGGCTGCTCACTGTATTAAGCTTTTGAAAAATTTGAGCAGATTTCAGTGCTGAAACATTTTTCGGAAGTAGAGAAAAATGTACACACTTTATTTCAGCCTCTTTCAATAGGCCATTTCCGAGTTCCCCCTGGCCTCTGTTTCAAAACGAGGGTAGGTGCTCAGCCTTTGATTTGGAAATCATTTTTCATTCTCATTCAAATAAAACTCATTTTCACAAGAAAGGTTGTGCACCTAGCCTCATTTTGAAAGTAACGGTTTTTAGAACACGGAAGTAGCCTATCAAATCCACTTGTCAACAGAAAAACATAACACTGAATGCTACCGTGGGTACGCGAAAATATTGCGCTTGTGTTATTATTTATTGAATTTGTTCTTTGTTTTTAAATGCCCAGAGGGGCCGCTTTAAATACACTGAAATGCTTTCATTAACTGAACCTTTTGAAAAATGTATACATGTGATTTGCTAAATAAAATATCTGTCGTAGCGAAATTTTCATCACTTTAACTTGCAATCCACTTCTCAACAGAAGAACATAACGCTGAATGCTAGGTAAGGTAAGGTAAGGTAACGCCTTTATTTAAAGAGGGTAAACACGTGACAGTTATGAAAAAACTGATAAACTTGTGGCCCTCTATGAAAATATAAAAACAAAATTAATATTAAAATAATTTTACACTATCACCTTTAAAAAAAAAAATTAACATTAAAAGAGGCAATTAATTAAAAAACAGTTTTATTTGGAAATTTTAACTATTTAAAAACTATTTACTATCTTCTACTACATGAGAAATTTCTGCAATTTGATTGGCTTGGAGCAGTGGTATTTCAGCTTAATTTGAAAAACCTACATGCGAAAATTACAAGGTTATTTCAAGTAGCAGTATAAACAAATAATAGCATGATTTGTACGTGATATTTGGCATAAATACCACTAGTGGTATTTCAAAGTTGTCTCAAATTTCACTCGCCCAACGGCTGGTAAAATTACGTTTGTTATAATTTTAAATGAGAAATTTCTGCAATTTGTTTGGCTTAGAGGAGCGGTATTTCAGCTTAATTTAAAATACCTACATGTGAAAATTACAAACCTTTTGCTGGTAGTAGCATAAACAATTAATAGCATGGTTTGTACGTGATATTTGGCATAAATACCACTCGTGATATTTCAAAATTGTCTCAACATTTCACTTGCCTAACGGCTCGTCAAATTACATGTAACAATTTTGAAATATCACTCGTGGTATTTATGCTAAATATCACTACAAATCATGCTATTACCTATACTAAAACAAGTTATTTTGCAGACTTAATATTTAAAAGATATTCAAAACTATTTAAAAACTGTTTAAAAGATAATTATTCAAAATTACCTGTCTCTTTTTGCTCAGCGATCAAATTCGTCTACAATTTCTTTTTAAAAGATCTCCCATTTTTCACCTTCTTTACTTCCATGGATAGTTCGTTCCAATTTCTAATAGTTTGCACGCTTAAGGTCCGGCCTCCTTCTGGGTTTTTCTTAAAAACAGGGCAATGAAAATTCAAATTTGCAAAACGAGTGGATCGGTTATGAATCTCAGAATTTGTCTTTAATATAGAACTAATATAATCTGGAGTTGTACCCTCTATTCTCTTAAAGGCTATAGAACATTAACTTAAAATTGCCTCGATAAAAAAATGGAATCCAGACTTAAGTTCATTAAACACAGTTAATGTGTGTGTTGTTCTTTCGGCGTCCAATATTTTGCGTGCAGCTCTGTTCTGCATCTGTAAGACTCTTTCTGGCAATTCTTTATTACACGATGACCAGATTGGACTCAGGAGCTAAAGCAGGGATGTGAAAATATCTAATTTCTTTTCTTTTTAAAGATTGTAATTTGCTTTTAATAAATGCCAGAAAGGGGCCGGTTAGTAACATTAAAAATTGATGAAAATACGAGCATTGTATTGTGTTGGGATGGAAATAAGCTTACATTACATATTCATTAAGAAAAAGTGACATCTTAATACATTTATGCAAAGCTAGGCTTCAGAGACACTCCTGTCAGTCAAAGTCTCAAGCAAAAACGTTAAGCCACTCTCAGTTCCAGTCAATCAGCAAGTCCTATAGCTTGGATCATGAGTCTAAATCTACTGCTTTTTCTGTTGCTGTTGATAACAACCCTGAGGTATGGCTTCCTTGGTTTTACCCTAAGTATGTTCCTAGATATTCTCATAATAATTTTTTTTTTTTACAGTAGCCTGCATAACAGGCGCTTTATGAGCCAAGCAAGGCGAACGCGGCATTTTGAACGAAGCGCAAAACGAGCGCGAAGCGCAAGACGAGGGGAGGAGAAAAATAAAGCGCCTGTTGCCAATTCATTTTTCTGGCTCTTAATCCGCCCACCTACGCCCATGTTAAAAGGACCATCGAAAACACGATCTACTACTCCTTATCACCTTTCTGGCTATCAGAAACACCGACAGCAGCATAAAACCACAGGACTCAGTGCGGCAAAAGTAAGATTTGCTCAGTCAGTCTAGTTTATGTCCAGTTTGTTAACAGCGGTTAGGAAGAAAAGAGGGAGAACCTGTTGCTCTGTGGTTTGATTAACTCTTATAGTATTATAAAACCACATTTGAACCATCAGTTCGTGAATGTGACGGTTCCATGCGTTTCACAACATACAACATGATATCCAGAAAATATAACTTTGATACATGTAAGCGACTGCCTCAATCTGCGAACGACAACAAATTTAATAGTAACATACAAGTGATATAAAATATAAGCCGTGTTAACGTTTTGGTTGAGTAATGTATAGTGTTTTACTTGACCTCAAGATCAATAATAAATCTTGAATTAATAACACTGTTACGGGAATTAAAAGCAAAATCGTTTCATTGCCTTCGAAAGGCAAGCAAATGATTGTTACCTCCAGAATGATTGTAGGCAACCCGTTATGGATAAGTAGACAAGTGTTTAAAAACCTATCGAAATTAAGTTGGTTTTAATAAGTAATGCACTACACAAAGAAGAACTAAAAAACAATATTTATAATTGAGTGGCTAAATGAAGGACAAGCCGCGCCTATTTCTTGCTTTTACCAATAAGAAGTAACGAGGAGTATGGGCGAATTTTGATCCTAGTTAGTCTTGCGAAATGGCCATTTTTTTCTGGATGGCGGAAACTAAATTATTTTTCCATTTGTAGTTAAGGTGACGTCTTTAAAAAACTTTAAACCGCCGTGAAAAACTTAGCACGGAGTAATATCGACTACACAAATATTGTTATCAAGTTTACACGGCAAAATAATGAATATTCGACTTTGCTGTAAAAATGACAGCTTGTTCTCTCTCAGGCCTTACATGTAAAACAGGAGACTGTAGATTGTTCAGCTGTCTTTCTTAGGTGTTTTAATTTCCATTCCTCTAGCTGTGTTTGCTTCTAACTATTCTTCGCAGGTCATGAAGATTGAAAGTAAAATCCCGTCGAGCACGCTTCTTCATGTTGCTTTTCTTCAAAATAATTCTAAGCCGTAATCTATGTTTTTTAGTATGTGGCTGTTAAAATTTTACTTAGTTAATCTCACTTCAGTGTGTGCTTAGAAAGCACGCATAAATATCTTATGCGTATTAAAGTATCACTAACTTGTGGCAAAAAAATCTGAATTTCTCTTGAAATCGATAGTAGTCTGGCCGCCATTCTGAATGATGTGGGCAGAGAGCCTTGTTCACCATATAATTCTAGCGTTTAAAATTTCCAGATATATAAAAGGCAAAAAATGAACTTAAAAATAATGTAAAATAGAAGAATGAACCCAGCGAAGTTGCAACCACCCCCTTGTTGTTTAACTCGCCTAGTGCTCCCCACTCTCGGATGAAGTTCATAGGCCAATCAATTATAATGGGTTGTTTTCAAACGCCGCTCACGGTTAATGTTGTGTTAGTTATGCAAACTTGCAGTCAACTGATATTAATAATGCAATGTCTTTTGTCTACATTTTCTTGTTTTGTTGTTGTTGTTGTTGTATAATTCTTCATATTCATTTTTCTGAAACAATTAGGCAAAACTGATCTCATGATTGAATTTCACCTATTGCATCTCTCAAAAGTATAATTACGATTAAAATTGGGAGGGGGCAAATATTTCTGGGATGCAGAAAAGCTTTGTAAAGTATTTAGGATATATCAAAACATAATTGTGACTTTGGTATTAAAAAAATAATAAAGGAGATCTTAATCTTGATGCTTAAGTGCAAGCAGATTTGAGATTACAACCTTTTTAATTATGCTAGCAACAAATCCATAAACTCGCAATAGGGTAATACATATTTAGCAAGCGTCTCACATTAGAAGCGTCTCAGTTACTAAAGCTGACAGAGGCGTCCTATTTTACCTCGTATAAACAAAAATTATTAGTAAGGGACACAAAAATTTAGCTTAGTTTGAGTGCATAACTATTCGAAATAATCATGAGATTTCCATCCAGAGACATAAGCTAAATCATCATTGATATCAGTAATAGCTTTGAATGTCCACAGCTGCAGAAATGCATCCACAATCCCGGACAAAACTACTTGAGAAAGTTTTCCCCATCATGTCCACTTTCCTACGCAATAAAACTAGTTCCAAAACGACGCCTTTGCGGAAAGAAAACCCCTTCCCCCAATTCAATGTTGCTTCCCACAAACGTCCAGGGATCAGGCTTTCTTTTGAATACACAACAACATTGCTTTTAGGGAAATTAATGAATAACAAAACTACAAAAGAATAAAGTCAGTCTTGTTAAAGGGTCATGATTAGTTTTATTATAATGTGCCCTTCTCCATTCTAATTTTCTTCTGTTAGTATTATAATTATTATTATGTACACGTAGTTTAACCAACTTTGTACCAATTGATATTGTACAACTGTTGTATTATCTATAGGATGGAGTAAAAATAAAATACAATACAAAAAAATACAATACAATATCAGATGTATTCATATGCAAAAAGGTTCTTAAAACTGTTGTTGTGTGGTTTAAAATCAGCGCTGTCCTAAGCCCTCTACTCTTTGTTGAAAGCAACACGGGTCAGTTGACGCCTTAGAGAGTATTGCATTAGGCCACCAAGAGTTTAATCAACCTGAAACAACATTTCAGCTTCAAAGGTCAAATGAACCAAAAAATTGAAATATTTTCTTTGTCGCTTTACCTTCACTAAACACTAAAAAGAATCATCCTAAATGAGATTTGGGTAAAGATTTTTCCCCAAGCCTTTATAAAAAGATAAAAGATCAAAATCCGAGCATTTCCAAAGACTTCACGAAAACGTTTCTAAAATTGCCGCGCGATGGTCTGGAGACTGCGTGACGTCAATGTTGGTCTTCAGGGCTGAAAAACGTTCTGCGCAAGCTTCTGAGCATCGCTCAAGCCATCAGTAAGCCACTCTCGCTGATCAGTTCTAGTTAATCAGTAAGTCCTATAGCTTGGACTATGAGTTTGAATCTACAGCTTTTTCTGTTGTTGTTGATAACAACCCTGAGGTATGGCTTCCTTGGTTTTACCCTAAGTATGTTCCTAGGTATTCTCATAATAATTTTCCTTTACAGTAGCCTGCATAGCAGGCGCTTTATGAACCAAGCAATGCGAATGCGGCATTTTGAGAGGAGCGCGAAACGAGGGCGAAGCGCAAGACGAAAGGAGGAGAAAAATAAAGAGTCTGTTACCAGTCCTTTTTTCTCCTCTTCCGCCCACCTTCGCCCACAAGTACTGAATAACGGCGGTGATGTTAAAAGGACCAACGAAAACAAGATCTATTACTCGAAAATTTTCACCTTTCTGGCTACCACAAACACCGACAGCAGCATAAAACCACAGGAATAACAACTACTGGCAAAAGTCACCTTCAATAATGTAAGACTCGGTGCGGCAAAATTAATAAAGTAAGATTTGCTCAGTCAGTCTAGTTTATGTCCAGTTCGGCAACAGCGGCGAGGAAGTAAGAGGGAAAACCTGTTGTTCAAACAAATTCCATGGTCATGCGTTTTACATTATCAGGAGCTTATGAGTAGTGTTTGGCCTGTCAACACTTAATTTCGAAAAGTTAGTAATTTGCTACTTTATCAAACCTAGTTGGAAGCAATCCAAGAACATCTTTCCTCTTTTGTTTTTCCTTTATTTCTGGAACATTTGGAAATAAACGAAAGCTTCTCGAACAGCATCGTCAAAAGAATATGACTGCGTGACGGCCATTTTGTTTCACACAAACATGCCAGAATCTCGCCAGAACAACGAGTCATCAATCAACCAATTGGAACGCAACATTCATGTGGTGAACGTGGGAAGAGCCAGAACAATGGGCTGGTAACAGGCGCTTTATTTTCCTCCTCTCCTTACCAGCAATATACAATATAAACCGTGTTAAAGTTTTCGTAGAGTAATGTAGTGTCACTTACCTGCCCTCAAGATCAATAATAAATCTTGGCATAATAATTTTTCTTCAGTTAGCTCGTTGTTGAGTGGACTATGTAGGGCTTCACAGGTTATCTAAAACATATACTCACTGAATTTCTCTCAGGCTCATTGACACGCCTGCTTTTACGATTGAGATTAATTAGTGGCTGTCATTCTAGAATCATCTGCAAACAACCCAGTGGTATTGAGCTTAATGCATTTTTGTAGGACGTTGATTGAACTTTGTGGAATTCTACAGGTTACTCTATCTACACATGAAATAAAATGTTTATTCAAAGTCTTTGGCGCCAATGTTAAAGGAGAAAAATTACAGACATTCTATGATTGATATTGTCACTCGACGAAAATGATGAAAATTTCTCTCCAATACCTTCGAAGCAACTTGGGAACGCAGACATATTTATGGTCGCCGCTTCTCTCCAACCGAAAAGTTACTTAGCGCATGGAGAGAAGCGGCGACCAAAAATACGTCTGCGTTCCCAGGCTACTTTTGAAGAGGCTCTTTCAAAGCTCCAAAATACCTGATTGGTCAGTTAAATCTCGTAACCGAACTGGATTATGGTCGGATATATCTGACAGAACACGTCTAAGTTTTCAGCCCCATTTTTCTCGGAAATATTAGAAAGCCAAGGATAATTAGAAAAAATGAATTCAGGCTTAAAATAAACTTTGAATAAACACGCAATTTTATTTTGCGTCTGCTTTGAAATCAGTTCATAATTTAATTTGTGTGTTTAATTTATGGGACGACGACGTTATTATTTTTTTTTCCTGACCGTCTCTACTCGACGTTTGGAAAGTGCCAACGGATTCAAAAAAACAAAAAACAAGAAAAAAACTTATGCCAAGGACAGGTTAGCCTGCATAACTGAGGCGCTTTATGAGCCAAGCGAGGCGAACGCAGCATTTTGCACGAAGCGCGAAATGAGTGCGAAGCGAAAAACGAAGGGAGGAGAAAAATAAAGCGCCTGTTACCAGTCCATTGTTCTGGCTCTTCCGCCCACCTGCGCCCACAAGTAGTAGTACTGCGATCGCTGGAAAGTGGTTTCCATATGATCGCTATGATCGCTGCGATGCGATCGTAGCTAATTTAAAGTTAGTAAATCAGGCTTTTTCCTGACCTAGTTGGAAGCCATCCGAGAAAATCTTTCCTCTTAAGCAATAAATTTAAACATTTGTTTTGTTTTTCTTTTGTTTCTGGAACATTTGGAAATAACCGGAACGCTTCTCGAACAGCATCGTCAAAAGAACATGAATACGTAACGTAACGGTTATTTTGTTCAAGGGAAACAGGCCAGACAAATATGCCAAAACAACGCGTTCAGCAATTAAACCAACCGGAACGCAACGTTCATGCAGTGAACGTGGGAGAGTCAGAACAATGGACTGGTAACAGGCGCTTTATTTTTCTCCTCCCCTCGTCTCGTGCACCGCACTCGTTTCGCACTTCGCCCAAAATGCCGCGTTCGCCTCATAAATCGCCTGCTATTATGTTATGCAGGCTAGAGACGGATAATAAGATTTCAAATGTCCTGGGCATTAAATTTGAAGCTACAAACATAGAGATGAACTTTTGAAAACTGTTAAGTTTTTTTTTCTTCAATGTAAAATCATCTCAGTTCGGTCAAAGGAATATGTACAGGGATATTCAATTGGCTTAGAATCTGCCCGTTAAGCTCCATTTATTATGCATAGTTGTTTCGACTCCATTCATGTGAAACAGTATGAGATTGCTATGGGGCTGCACTGAAATCTCACCAAAAGTTCGTAGTGGTGCTGCTCACTGTTTCAATCTTGAGAAAAATTTGAACACATGTGTTGTTGAATATAATTCATTTTCCGATATTACTGCGAAAATTGTATAAGGTTTATTTCAGTCTATTCGAATTATTTCCCTTCAGTATCCAAACTACATTGAATAACTTTGGCTATTTTGCATTACACTGACAAACAACTTCTTAATTTCACCAAGGTATGTATCAGCGACGCCATGTGAAGTATCCCTTCTCCAGCACGCCAGTCCTGCCTGTAAAGTGTCGAGAAATGCTGCCTTAAATCAGAACAAGAAGATCTGGACCTTGAAACATGATCCAGATTTACATGGCTTTGCCTTACTGAACATGACCTCTGAGCAGCTGGGAGCTATTGCTGTGCAAGATCCCTTTATAAGATACTACGCTTCGGCATATCTTCAAACCACGGAAGCAAGTAGGAAATCCGCTGCCTTGTACAGAAATATAACCGCTGGTCAGGAAATCACGGAACTATCAGAATATCTGAAGTTGTCAGAGTTTTTTCAGTCGGCTCTAGAACCTGCAATTGGCGTAAGTATATTGTTTTGTTATTCAAAGACCGAGTTCAACTGCATAAAACCTTAAGTCAGATTCCGATTCCTGTGTATTTTTACTTCCGCTTCCTTTCGAATTGAAATTTTGGTTATTCGAATTCGAATATGTGACGTGACTTTAAGTTCAAATTAAAGGTTTCATTTGGAATTTTGTGGGAGATTATGGTTGCATTGTTGATGATTAAGTAGCTTATTAGAGTGGAGAAGGTAAATTGAAGTTCAAATCATGTAATTTGCATTTCAGTTGGAATGGTGATTTGAACTTCAACATCCGCGATGTCGAGTTTTCCCTTTATAGTTTCAACTTGTTCAAAGTAGTAACTTCAAGTTCGAATGATGCTATTTCGACTGCGTTCATTGCGATTTCAAATTCATATGACGAGATTTCGACATGGATATTCTAATTTTTGAACTTCAAATTGTATTTTATTTTCAATTATTTTTGTCCGCAAATGTACGCCATAGAAAACTGAAATCCACTTTTAAATGAGTTTCCTAAGTTTCTTTCTTAACCTTGAATTACAAAATTAGAGCGGTTTACTAAATGATGTCCCCGTCTATTTACGGATGAGAAATAGGAAAGGCTTGTTTTTTTTTTGTTTTTTTTTTTGTTTTTCTTTCTATTACAAAGTAAACGTCGATCTATTATTATAACATACGTCTGGTAGCGTCGCGAAATGTCGGCTGTTTTCCTGGTGCTATTTTTTCTCGTACAAGTACCGGGTGGAAATTTTGTCTCTTCTTCATGCTTGACATTTTTTTGTTTATCTCAGTTTCTACACTGGTGTACTTAAATCCCAATGAAACTTGCAAAGCAAGATAACGTGTCGGATAATTCAAAAGATTTAAAATAGACGCCTACAGTAGCCGTACATTGGGCTACACTTTGTAGTCGTCTAATATATTTTGGAAGGTATTATGCTTATCTCACTTTTTGCATGCTGAGTGCATAACTACTCCTATCCCTCCTCCCTGATTATCCGTCCGATATTTTAGGGATCTTTCGATCCGACAACGCCGACGTCCATGAAAACGTCGCTGAAAAATAGACTCCGCATTCTTTTAAACCATTTCGCGATTATCCCAAGTTCCCCAGTCCTCAAAAAAAAAAAATTTATGTTGGAGCTGAAGAAAATTTGGTCATTTCAGACACAGAATTGTAGTTCCCGTCCTCAAAAAGGACGGCCATTTCACGTTGTATGTACAAAAAAAATGTGATGCGTGATGCACGAGCAAAGTTGCTTTTTGGCTTATTAAACCTATTGCTCTTTGACGCTGCCGTTGCCGTTGCCGTCGCCGTCGCCGTCGCCGTCGCAGTTTCGTAAGGTCCCTTTTGCCTCTTTGACGGAGACGACGAAAACTAATTTTTAATTGGGCTGTGCCGGCGGCCCAATAATCAGACAGCAAATAGACTTTGATATTTGTTACCATTAGGAGTATGCTCGGCTGCCATCACGATATGAAGCCTTCGTCGACAATAAGCCCGAGTGGATAAACGACAAGCACTTTACTCAGCAACGCCTGGCAGGTCCCAATCCCATGTCGCTAAAGCGGGTGACAGTTCACGGACAAGGTAAACAAAGTGTATCTTCAAATCTCTTCTCAAAGGGTAATTAATTTTCTGCGTACAGGACGTTCAAACGATGTGGGTACCCTAAAAGTTGCCTTTCAGTAGAGGGATAGAGATGGAAGAATTTAATCATCAGACTGCACCGTTTTTAGGGATAGAAATGGAAAAAATTTTAGGTACAGGATAACCCCTTTTTGGGGTCAGACTGGACTCCTGAAAAAGCCTTTTTAATCTTGAAATGGGGCTACTTTAGCAAAAACTAAATGGTAAAAATTTTAGGTACAGGATAACTCCTTTTTTGGGGTTAGACTTTACTTTTACAACAAAAGAGTTCTTTAAACTTTTTTGGAGTTAAAATTAAAAAATAACTTTATAAGGAACGTATTATACAGGACATCCTATTTTAGCAAAATAAATGGTACTCGGAGACTTTTCAGTTAGGAGTTAGGTATTGCAATAAATGGAATGATCGGGTTCTATTTCTTTAAACTCGCTCAATCGATCTGACTCGGTTGTTGAAACAAAGAAGGAATTCAAAATTTATCCGTCGTCTGTAAAATCAGGTCATGTTTGATCGTTTCTCCAAGCAGGCAAGATAGATCCATCTCATCCGCTGGAGAACTCCCGCTTTTGTCCCACAACTGGAGAAAAAAAGATCTGTTTAGTTCTGTTTACCATCATACACCCTTCATTAATCAAGCTTGACAGGTCAAAATGGCAAGATATTGTCCTCGTTCTTCTTTTTTTGCAAATTTCTTATTGACCACAACTGGATCGGTCCTTTAAAGACGCAAAAAACCGAGCTTGACCAATATCAAGGTTATCGTAATCTTATTCGCATGCACAATAACACATATATTATAATGTTACCTTAATTTATTTATTTCGTGTAGTAAAGAGGCAATGCACAGTAAAAACCACTGACGGAAGATGGTGCCATTTCCCGTTTACTTATCGTGGTAAAGTCTATCACAAGTGTACAACTAAAGACTATCATAGACGTTGGTGTTCAACGAGTCCGAAATATATCTCCAAAAGTAATTTTGGAAGATGGGGAAACTGTCAAGGTAACAAAAGAAACGTTGTTAATTGTTACTCTATTTTTTATTCGTTGCTACTCACTTTGTATTTCATATCTCCCTCTTCTTTAGGTAATGAAGAACAGGAAATGGGTAAGTTCAATTTGTTTATTTTATTAGTTAGTGGTAAGTGCTAATAAATAGAATTACAAACCAAGCAGGTGTCCCAAAATAATCGTGTGCCTCATTCTACTGAGCCATACTGTTAGGGGCACCCAACGAATGTTTTCTGTAAAATAACTGTTCGGAAAAACAAACATTGCCTTGAATTTTCTATTACCTGAGGAGGGCTAGAGACTGGCTAAAAGTTCTAGACGACCGTTCCATTCATGTAAAATTTTCTAAGCTTATCTAATTAATAAATTCCCTACAATTTTCTGAAGTTTAATTTTCACATTTCACTTCCCAAGTTAGGCTATTTTTCGTACAAAAAGGGAAACCAAAAATTTTCGGATTAAAAAATGTGATGGAGAGAGGAATCACAAAATTTATCACTTTCGTAATACGTCAAATTGCATCTAAAATTTTCGGGAAAATAATACTCAAGTGCTTGTAATTTCGAAAAGATTCAAGTTGCCCTAGGATTACAAAACAGATACAAATTTTATAGCGCTGCTTGGAATGCATTTCTAGAGATCTAAACTGAAGTACTCTGGATAGCCTAAAAAGTGTGTTCAATGCATTTAGGAGGAAACCGCCGTTTTGTGCCGCTGTACTGTGCTTCTTCCTTTTCATCAAGTATTTGTTGATACTACCAAGTATATTATTGGCTCAAAAAATGTAGTACTCTAAATATTTCTATTTTATTCGAAAGCCATGTTTGACAGGAATTTGTTTGCCTACAAATAAAAAATGTTTAATATGTCTCTTAGTCACTGAATGAGTTTTATTAGTTTGCTGGGAAGGGCACTGACTCCTCTTCACCAATTCAGCTTCAACATATGTTATTCAGCAGGGACGGGCTGTTTGCAGGGTCCAAATTATTGATCAAAAGAATATCACAAGATAACTCGGACAATTACTAGCCGGAAAATCACTAACTGGGATGTTACTTGCCAGAGTATTACTACAGCTGTAAAACTACTAGTCAGGAGCAAAAGAGGAGCTAGCTCGCTCACTCTTGTCACGAGTTTGTCTGGAAAAGTAATTAAAAGAAAAAAGGTTTAAAGGCTTGTTTATAGTGGAAAGTGCACTTAGCTTATCCAGCTAGTTTACAGGCACTCCACTCAAATACTTAGAAACAAATAATTTAAACATAACATAACAGGATTAAAAACCCTAACTGGCGGGAGGCAACCGGTTGTCTACTTACAAGCGTAGCTGAGGATTTGAAGTCAGGAAGACAGAGAACCGAACCTGCGAACGAGGGATTACGAGTCCAACGCGCTGACCACTCGGCCACGCTGCCTCCTTGTAGCCGCAACTTCATTTAAGGTTAGGGTATATATATGAGACAAGCTGTGTTCCTCAAAGTCGTCCTCTTGGTCTCCAGACTTAACACGCTCTGCGCATTTGACCCTTCTCCTCCCTTCCTCCGCCTCAGTTCAATTCTTAATGGTACTTTCATCTTACGTTGGGTACCTTTTTCTCGAGCCTTCAACTTTGCCATCTTACGTGGCCAAAATTTTACCCAAGTACTTCGTTGTTGCTCATTTCTTTAAGCGCTCTTGCAAACAAAGCTCGAGTGGATGACCCCGAAATTTAGGGTATAAAAGGGGGCACAATTAACATATCTTATACGAAAGCCTTTTTCCCGTGCTTTCAGTCGGCGAGGACTGCAGTGTCAAGACCACAAAAGGTGAATGGTGCCATTTTCCATTTACCTATTATGGAAAGAAATATACGAAGTGCACTAAAGATGATCACATTCTACCGTGGTGCTCAACTACAAAAAACTACAGAGGCAAATGGGGAAATTGCAAAGGTAAACCCTCGCGGAAGACGCATATCTTTTCCCTAGGTTTGCGCTAAAAGATGGCTCTCCATTTACGTTTTTGCTAATCTACCTAAACTTTTCACGTATTAGCCAAAAATGGTTTTAAAGTACCCTGAGGTTGTGACTTTGCTGATACTTAACTTCTAACCTAGTCCCCTTAAAAAGTGTCAAAAAAAAATTGTCCCTGTTTAATTATAATTACAGTCAGTGGTGGAAAAAAATCTGCCAAACTGTAGGTCGATTTCACTTTTCGTGATCGTGATCAGTGGCTATGCAAATTTCTGCGAACAAAAAAACCCCTTCAGTTTACATGAGAAAAGAGTTCAGTTGCCACTTGGATTATTTTTGACACTCGATCTACTTGGTTCTATTATTGGTGAGCTAAGTAAAATGTAAGGAAATGAAATTAAATGAAATAAAACAAATTAAAAATTAAACCGTTATCCGTAAATTAGCCATCACCTCATTGAGACAAAGACACTCTTCAACTGATTTTGGTTTTGTTCTTTGCAGGGAAAGAAGAGAAGAGAGGAGAGCAGCGTGGTAGGTACACTAAACGGTTGCGATCGATCCAAAACTCGCGCCAAAACCTGATCGCTCATTCTTGGAGTTCCAGGAGCAATTTAAACTTGCCAGGATTTACAAGTTACCAAGGCCGGAATTCTTACCTAAACAGATTTAAAGGCATTTGAATTCCTTGCTTTTGAAATTATATTTGTTTGAGTTCTCACTTCATCGTTTTATATTACCACAACGTTTGTATTGCAATCGTTTGAGATATTAAAAATATATAAAAGCACTGAAGATACTGCTGATACTTCGGTCTTATAAAAAATGACCCGGTGGATCAGAAGCCCGATTCAACTAGTCCGCATAGATCACTGAATCGTAAAAACTTCGATTCAGCTTAACATTTTTGAACTTTATCTGCCAGCTAAATTTTAATGGCAAACACTCGAACGCAGTAACTAATCTTCGATTACTTCTACTTACTAGCTACTTTAAAAGAAAAAAAGATATTTTATGCGTTACCTTACCATTGTAGTCTTATCCTTATTAGGACCAATAGGACTTGATTGGAAGGAACTAAAGGCAACATTGAATCCCACCTTTGAATGGCAAAAAGCCGTTCAAGCAGCTCTGGATACAGACGACTCTTTAGAATCGGTATGGATAGTCCTAATACTTTGAGATTAATAATAATAATAATAATAATAATAATAATAATAATAATAATAATAATAATAATAATTTTATTTATAATTTGCAATTTCATTTCCTACACTGGATGGAATTTTACTTTATGGAAAAGTTTAACTAGATAACATTTGACGACTGGAAATGTAGTACTGGCTCAAATGATCGTCTAAGCAATACTGCGCAAATAGGAAGTTGATCAACAATGCAAGTAGACAATTAATACAAATGAAATTAAATCATTTTGTTAAATCTGGTGAAACGTAACGACTGCTCCCACTTTATCGATAAAATACAATAAACTAGAAATACGTGTATCGCAGAACCTCGCGAGGCTCGGGGGTGGGGGGGCGGCCTATAAAATGTCAGGTGTGGGAAGGGGGAGAGAATTGGAGCAAATTGTGTAGCTTGGAAGGGCGGGTTTCAACACTGGCTCTAATACTGGAAGGTGAGATGTAGTTAATCTCCTTTTTGTTAGGGTAAATTTGAACCCAGTGCTCTTTCGTTAAAAAAGGATTTTCTTGAAGTGAACTACAGCAATGACACTGTTTACACTTGTTGTAGTACATAAGCACAATTGACAACTAATAACAATTGACAACTAATAACTACTGCTTGCAACAGTAAGGTACAAATCTTATAATCGCTTACACTAAAATAGAAATTACATGTAGCAATGTCTCCATGATTAAGGATGCAGTTGAGGAGAATTATGAAAGTGATCAAGACTCATGATGATTACTCTTATGCGGTACCCTCATTAGCAACGAGTCATCTCTGTAAAAAGGACCAAATCATTTATAAAAGTGTTCATAGTTATTTGTGTACATGCGTGAGAAACAAATACCCATGGAGGAGTGAATTTGTAGGAAATGTCCACATACAAGTCAGCTTCTGCCAATGGAACATGTTTAGCTTCAGTGAATATGCAGGAATATGTCAACTCCCTCTGACTTTTTTGAAAGAGTTAAATTTTCCCTGACTAATCCTGAAAATCCTTGACTTGTTAAATTGTCCCGTAAGGGGAAAAGAATTTATTTTCCTGGCATGGTAACACATGTCACACACTGATATTGAGAGGAGATTCGAAATACCGATGTTCCTTTGGAATATTAAATAGGATCGACAATAGGAGGCCAGCGCTATGTTTGACTTAAATCACAGCTGTGTTTATGTATAAGGCTGCTAAACATAGATTCACATTTTACTTAGGATAGTTTTAGGGAAGTAAATGTAACGAAAATTGTAAACGAAAATGATTTTAACAAATGTAACGCTTCCCTACATGTCACACATATTCATTGTTCTAAAATAAAGCTTACTGTAAAACCCATCGTTGCTCATGGTTTAAAGACTGATCGGCTGTCTTCAGTCCGTTGGAAAGGTATTCTTGACGTGCATTGTACAGATCGTGTAACTCTTGCTGCCTATCGTTGATTGTAAACTTCAAGCGTTGCCTGATCTCCTCATCGCTTTTTGAAGCGTTGGCACTCCGTGTTCCCTCTCTTCACCGGTTTGTTTGCAGTGTAATTGTAGTATTTTGTCGCTACCTCTGTACATGTTTGTGGTCGCGGTGTTGACGACGTTGCCTTCGCGGTGCTAAGCGATGTTCTCTCTGCTTCGCGCTTTGTTGTTGTCGTCGTCTACTCCGCTCGCGATAGATTTAATCAGCGTTCTTCAGAGGAGTTACGGTGGAAAATCTTCGCCGTGGAGGATTTCCCGCCACCTCTGAGTGCTGTGCTTGCTGTTCTGTGCCAGGGAAATTGTTCGTGATTCACCGATCGTAAACGTTTTTTCGCAGACGATGAATAAACACATCAGCCCTTATGGTCATGTTGCATTGCCTAGTAAGAAAAAATGCGCCGTGACGTCAAACTACTGTATGAGGTCATGGCGGCCACCATCGGATATATTACTACAAGTATAGATGTGCGCTGCGAGTTTGCAGCTCCCTTTGATCCACGCACTGTCCACGCACTGCGTGCCTTTCTTAATTTAATTTTATTCCTATTTTCCCATTTATTACTAACATTATTATTATTATTCATTCTTTGTTCCATTTTGTAAATTAAATAGGAAGAGCTACGTAGTGGAGTTGTAATAAAGATACTGTACTGTACTTCGCGCGCTACGAGATTATAAACTCTCTTTGCGAAGCGCTTCGTGCCTCGCTTCGCTCGGAATAAATAAATAAATAAATAAAAACTAAACATCCCACCTTGTATCGAAGGAATAAACCGATCGATTTCATTTGCGCCCTTTAAATAGCCATAGTTGCATCAAGGCTACATAGAAAACTCCGCGCCTGTTCATTATCAAACAATACATAACCTAATAAGCCTTGTGTTGCATGACAAATTAAAAACGTGGGAGAATAATATATAATTACTCTGCTTGTATTTAGCTATAGGCGTAAAAGACAGTCACTTTTTTGCTGCTTGACCAGAGTGGGCTTATTTCCAGCCAGGCAGTTGCACTAGGTATTTATTTCGTTCAAGAAATTCGAACGACGGTTCCACTTTTTTGCTTTGCAGGCTATAGATCAGGGCCGCATTTACGCTCTACGATATGAGATGTGTGACGACATGGCAAGATCACCAGATCTTACTGATAGAGATCCTCGAAGAAAAATGTGGAACTTTCTGTCTCCTATCGCCTTGTTTGCGTCTAAGGGGAATAAATACGGCAAAAATGAGCTTGTTCCTGTGGCCATTCAAATGGATTATAAACCAGGTAAAATGCTAAATACATGTGACTGATTGAGAATGCCAAAGTACATAACAAGAGCTAGAAAATAGCTCATTCTCTGTTGCACATAACTAAATGTAATTGGTAGATATCTGCCAAAATTGTCCTTCAATACGGGGAACAGATACGTTAACACGGTATTTTACATCAGTTTTACAATTGGTTTGCGAAACTAGTCTTAACGAGGCTAAATCACTGACGTTTTACAAAGTTACATTCATTTAATATATTTATGTAGTTGAAATTGCAGCGCATGCAGGTTTACTACGTAATAAATGATGGGTTTGGCTTAGTGCTCAGAGGCCAGGAGAGCTACCTGTTATACCAGTTTTCGGAAGGCTTCCCAGCCATCTTTATTATCTATCTCTTTTGAATAGGAAACTCAAACATTAAACTCTAAACCTTTATTTCACTTAAAACAATATCACTCTATTACTTTCTTCCAATAGATTTTATTTTAGTTTTCAAGGACCAGTTAGTGAATGTCTTTCGAAAAACAAGGATAAACAGGACCTAAAAATTAGACTTGGGAAGATACAGTTCCACAAAGTCGAAAAATCTTAATAACAACTGTACGCAAATTTGCCACACGAAACCATATGTTCGTCAGGTTCTACACATCTCTTTTGAACTTGGCACCTTTATTGATTTTAAGGCATGTTTTCCAGCAATGTGGATCTATGTTGAAAGCCAAAAACGTAGAAGGGTCTAATAGACTCAAGTACATCTTCATTATCTGTTTAGCAATGTGACAGCATGCCAGTGGGGTCAACTTATGTAGTAATACCTCAAGTGGTTTTAAAGGCCTGGGTCAAAGATGTGTTCTGAGCATATGAACAATTGGCAATGTCTCTCGCTTGGAGACCTAGAACAAAATGAACTTTTCCCAAGAGTAAATCTTGAGGATTTTTTGTGCCTTAACGTTGATTTATGGTCACGTGACCAAAAATTAAAAATGAAGGAAATTAGCGAATTGGTGGCGAATTTACTTCGTTTCAATAAAAAAAATTGGTATTTCTGAAAGAGAATAAACATACCTAACTTTCTACGTTTGGAATGAATGTACGCGAAGTTTAAAATGGAAGTTTTAAATTATTCAAGATTAAAATTTGGGCATTTAAAATGATGTTTTCCCTCATAATTTATTATTGAAGTGCACTGGACGGTCATTCCAAACGTGAAGTGTTAGAAATATTTAATATGAATTAGAACTATTTTTTTCCCGATTTCTTTTCTTAAACCGGCCACCAATTCGTCAATAGTTTACGATTTTCAGCAAAATGTTCACGTGACATATCACGTGACTTATTAACGCAATGTTTACACTTTAAAATGTTAAGGACGATGAGTTCTTTATGTGTGTCAAATTTTGGTTTAGCGTTATCATCTATGCCAAAGTTACAGCCAATAATTCATTTTCGACAAGTAAACGCCTTAGTCCCAAGCTTTAAACTACTTGAGACTGTTTTCTTCAGATTCTGCGGTGTACACTCCTGAAGATGGCG